>CM069452.1:32953491-33144781 GCA_035610835.1 Ophiura sarsii
ATACAAGTGTTGCATTAAAAGGTACAATTTCATGATAAACATCCATTTTTTGAAATTAAATAGTTCAATGGTATATTAATAACATGATGCCACTTCTAGCGTCCAATCTCTGTGGTGTGCTACAGTGATCCTGTCTTTTATAAATGGAGATACGGGTTCGATTCCCGACATTTTCATATGTTTTATTTTTTTAAAACATGATGGTGACTTAATGAAATCATTCAATATAATGGCCCATGTATTGACATACCGTACTTAAGTATTTATTTATTAATTTGAAAATTAAGCTTATGATCTCAACACAATGGTTTGACATACCTCGAATTTCGACCGATCACATCGATCTTCATCTGGAGACTGGCAACCCAGGTCACTGACCCCAAATCTGGGTTGCCAGTCTCCAGATGAAGATCGATGTGATCGGTCGAAAATTCGAGGTATGTCAACCATTGTGTTGAGATCATAAGCTTAATTTTCAAATTATTGTCTACCAACACAGATGAACTTTCACGCTAATATTTATTTATTATTAATCAATTGATTTATTAAATATGTATGTATTATTATTTTGTATACATCTTTTTTATTAACTTTTAATGTATTATTAATTAATTTTTAATTTTTAATATTCATTCATCCAGGCATATGTGGTTATTCATTTATTTAAAGGTAGATGTTCCGATTTTCAACTTGAAGTTTTCTATTCTACATGAAAGGTCATCATTAAAAGAGTTGTATTCCAAAGTTTGAGTTGCATAACTCTAATGGTTCTTATTTTAGACGCACAAGATGCCGTGAAATGGGCCCATTGAGTTGCACACAAACTATATTGGTGGTTAACCACCTTTCGCGGTAATTGCTGGGTCTTTAGACACAGCTTTGGGTTTGCCTTTGTTTACACACGGCGCTCTTAATCAAGATTTTGACAGCTATTACTTAATCACGAATGCAATGGCCTCAACATAATGGGTACAAACAGGCTACGTATGAACTTTGCGCTGTTTCAGTTAAATGAGGGATGAATGGATCAGCCAGTCTCCAGGTCAACGCACTTTTGGTGCTTGCTCGCTATAGTATAAGTTCACCATATGTTTACACACGGGTATTCTTGATCAAGTTTTTGACAGCTATTACTTAATCACGAATGCAATGGCCTGAACATATGGGTACAAACAGGCTACTAATATGAACTTTGCGTTGATGTAGTTAAATGAGGGATGAATGGATCAGTTAGTCTCAGGGTCAACGCACTGTGGTCAACGCTAGTTTGGCTCGCTGCTTTTATTTATTGTCTTGACCACGTGTGTGTGAACAGTGACTGGCGTGGCGTGAATGGCTTGTCGATTCATAGGACGCTCATTGGCTATAAACCCAAGGTTGAATATGAATATTTATATACTGGACCCCCATCGCTTGAATGACAACATTAATTTAGAAGATAATTATCAAGCAACCTTTATATTAAAAATTGATATAGGAGATAGTAATAATATTATCAAGTAACTTTGAAAAAGGGAGATCGAGTACGCCCCCACCCCCCCCCCCCCCCCCCCCCCCACAGCTGGAGAAAGTAGGTATATTTGATAATCTTATTCCCGTGAAACTTACGTTGCTCCCGGGAAATCCAGAGCAACTTAGCCTAAACAAATCATGCCATGGACTTATCTGACAAGTCCATGATTATGATTATACACACGCAAAATTGTGAATCCTACTGTACTTGTGAATTATTACTTGTAAATCTTTCTTGAAAATGTATGTAAATCCTTTTGTTGACATCCCAATCGCATTGATCAAACATGAACAACTATTGTGATATGTGTCCCGTCGGAGCATGAAGCTAGAAGACATGGTCGGAGTCGGAAAATTTCAAATCCCTTTTGATTATTTTTATCACCACACACGTCCCCGATATTGCAAGCGCTCCGAGTCCGACTTCCGTAGCCACACAAACAATTGAAGCAATTCTACACGGTTATCAGCGCGCTCCCGATCGCACGTGTATACAAGTTTACTCGGTATTTTACGAGGCAATGATTACTTTCAAATAACTTTGTTTGTTCTAAACATTTGTCATATGTATTTTCGGCAAATACAAATATTAGAACATGTTTAGCGTATAGACTTTCTAACAAAATAGGAGGCCTTTTAAAAAAAACTTTTAGTACTTAATCGCCCTTGTATTTATATAGCGATTTAATAAACCTTGGCGAACCTTGACAAGGATGCCTCTATTAAACATGTTGTGATTCAAAGGGGATGGTCACAACACAACTTGTTTTAAAATGCTTACATAATGTGTCCCAATATGTTTCTTTATCATCGTCAATTGTTTTGCCCCCCCCCCCCCCCCCCCCCACAACGAAAGCGATTAATGTAATGACCCACCACTATGTCGCTTATTCTTACGCCCCCTCCCTGAACGCCCGGGCCTAAACGGTCGGATGTGAAAGCAAAAATCTCAAACTCTGAAACCAGAGAGATGTTATTACTATACACTGCTGAAACACTGAAAAAAGGTTATGACCGTAAATAAAGAATTAAAACAAAAGACAATTGAAGCGAGTCAAAAAATATGAGGTGACGGGGGACGCTAAACATGTTTACTTTTATGTGGCCCTATATAAAGCTCTAAGCACTAATAGTCGATTGTTAAACAATTACTTCAATAAACTTCAACATCATTTCCGTTTTACACAAAGGAAATCGATATCATCAATTCCAATCAGTACCTGTTCAATGTTTTCACCAGTAGACGTAATGTCACATTGTGTGAGCCGTATTAGTCTAAGACTAAAATACCCTAGGTGTTGTTGTGGTGTGTGGTGGGGTTTTTTTTGGGTGGGGGGGGGGGGGGTATATTACAGTATTTTGGTCGCAAGCCACAGCACTCTGCTTTTCACAGCGCACCCAAAATAGTAATTAATTTATTTTGATAAATTAGATTATTTATAGGACAATGTAGCTTCACTTTACCAATCATCCACCTATACGCCACCTAATCGGCCCTCTTACTCTCCCGAAACGGACAACAAGAAGTGAAGTCACATAAGGACTGGTCCCAAGTCTATCTCGTACACGACGGTCTTACAGTTTTCAATTCCGGCAGTCGCAAACCCTCTGAACAGGAATCACGCGAGAATTTACGAGGATTTATAAGCCGTCGTGTATATATAGTCTATAGAAAATCGCTACAATACAAGACGGGAGTGTACAGTATAATAGTCACTCCCATTATACACACGCAAAATTGTGAATTACCACTAACTGAAAACTTTACTTGGCACGGACCAGTTACCCCATCAGTGGGGCAAATGGTCCTATATGTTCCAACAGTTAGAATACACACACATCAGTGAATGACAACACGGAAACTAGGCAGTATTTTCTTTACAAACACATTTCCATATTATTTAAGGGGGGACTTAAGGAAGTTTTTTGTTGAAGTTTGTTGGTGCTGTAATTATTGAACCATGACTCAAATGTATATAAAAGTATACCTTTTTGGAAAGGAAATGGATCAGAGAATCCAAATTTGGCATTAATTTTGACCAAAAATGTTGATTTGTTGAGAAAATCACAAAAAATCACTTTTTTGACCCAATTTTTTTGAACAAAGCTAACAAACATAATTTTGAGTTAAAAATGCCCAAATCACTTGATGATGATGTTAAGACACTACTGGAGGGACGATTTTTTTATTTTAAATCTAATCCAATATTTTTTGAAATTTTGACAACAAAGTGTAATTTTTTTTTAAAAATCCATTTTTTCACGTTTTTTGGCACTTTTTGGTCAAAATTTTCAAAAATATTAGATTAGGTTTAAAAAAAAAAAATCGTCCCTTCATTAGTGTCTAAACATCATTATAAAGTGATTTGGCCATTTTTTACTCAAAATTATTTTTTGTTAGCTTTGTTCAAAAACATTTGGGTCAAAAAAGTGAATTTTGTGATTTTCTCAAAAAATCTACTTTTTTGGTCAAAATTGACGCAAAATTTGGATTCTCTGATCCATTTCCTTTCCAAAAATGTATACTTTTATATACATTTGATTAATAGTTCAATAATTACAGCACTCACAAAATTTAAAAAATCAAATCAAAAACTTCCTTAACCCTAACCGCACTGAATCTCACTAAATCTCACTGCCAGAAACTATCTCCAGGCACGTGCTGCTGCATTGCCGCGATGACGTCACCTACCGCGGGCATATGTGGCCACGGAGTTTGTGGCCGCATGTGACCTAGGGAGTTAGCTCAGTCGGTAGGGGGACAGATTTGGGTGCGGATGGTCCGGCGATCGAATCCCGGGGGGTGCTGGGTGATTTTTCGGGTCCAAAAAATAGCACTTTTTCCCCCCTCCCCCCGATACGCACAAAAAACTAGCTTTACTGGTTAGGGTTAAGTCCCCCCTTAACATGTAAAAAGGATACATGTCTCATGAAACCCATGTTTTATACAGTTTTTGTGGTTAACGTGTAAATGGCAGTATACTAATGGTGTACAAATATAGCGAAATTTTCGACTGCACATTTATGAGATAAAACGGTATGAACCTAGTTAAATGGTTACATGGTTGAGATATTCAGATGCCCCATACATTTGTCTATATATACCCCTTTCTGTAATGATTTTATTTACTTCATAAAATCACCTTTAAGAACCATATTCAGTAAGAATCAAGGAAATGTTGAAAAATGTGGCAGACTGAAAAATATGAATTTTCTTCATACCTTGTGCATGGATGGACCTATGGTCAAAGTCAACAAATATGGAAAAAAAATTGGTGTCACATGTATGTTGCCTTGGTTACGGGCAATTCCAATAATTTGATGATTTTTCTCATTTTTTGCTTTTTTAAATGCTAATTTTAGCTCAACTTGGATCCCACATTTGTAGCATACAAACTACTTTTTACAAATTCTTGTTTTTGTATATGAAAGGGCAGTCCACAGTCAAACTAATCCATATTTTAAAAAAAAATCTTGGTATTTGCAATTGGACTATACCATGTTTCCAAATAGGGGTGTCTCGTCCCTTTTACAAACTATCAATTATTAGCCTAAATCTAATCACCGTTAACCCTGAAAGTGGCACTTTTTTTTCAAAGATATTTTGCATGTAGAGAGTAACAATGTTGCTCAATTGAATTTCAATGTGAAAAGTGTGGGTAATCTTTAAACATGGCAGCAGTGTTTTCAGAAAGATAGGTATTTTAAAATGCCTATTATCGAAAAACGGACAATTAAACAGTGAATTACATATATATAAGCGTTGATTAGGAGATATATTGAAGATATTACTTGTTTTGTGAATGTTTGCAATAAAATAATATGAAATGTACTTGTTAAAGTTGCCAGAGTTCTCTTTTTTACCTCAAATTAGCAATATTGCAACATATGCCATGTTGATACATAGTATTAACATATTAGTCCATGAGCCCGTAGGGTCGGTCAGTACCATGTCGAGGGAGTAAGGCTAATAATGATTTTTGTATTGGTATGGATCCATGAAACCAGAATATGATTGATTGCAAATTCAAAGCGGTAGCTTTTTGTGTGTTATCAGCACATTTTCAAATTGGCCGCCAAAATGCAAACAAAAAGCACACTAATAAACTTATGATGAATATTGGAAACTCTGTTGGATGTAAATAATGCAGTACTGTATGTATTAGACTACTAGACACTCATATCCGGATATTTTGCTTTGTTAACACATCTAAATCCAAAATGGCCGCCAAAATGGCCGCCAAAAATGATAAAATTCCATATATTGGCATATATAAACCAACATGTATGATCAGAGTATAGTTTTAACAATGGGATGTATGTGTTAGACCCTTAGAAACTCATATCTAGTAATTTTGCTTTGATAACATACTTTAAAACCAAAATGGCCGCCAAATGAATGGCCAAAAATGGTAAAAAGTGGTCAGAATTCCATGAAATAGCATAATATCAACCGAAATGTATGATGAAAATATATTTTTAACGATGGGATGTATGTGTTAGACCACTAGTAACTCATATCCAGTATTCATGCTTTGTTAACATAGTTCAAAATCCAAAATTGCTGCCAAAGTGGCCCAAAAATGGTTCCCGAAGTGGCTGCAAAAATTGTCAGATTCCATAAAATGGGATAATATCAACCTAAATGTAAGATGTAATACAGTTTTAATGATGGGATGTATGTATTAGACCACCAGTAACTCATATCTAGTATTTGTGGTTTTTTAGCATACTTAAAAATCCAAAATGGCCACCAAATGGATCCCAAAATAACTGAACAAATTGTCGAAATTCCATAAAATGGTATAATATCAACCAAAATGTATGAAGAAAGTATATAGTTTTAATGGAATTTCGACAATTTGTTCAGTTATTTTGGGATCCAGTGTATTTGCATTGTAATAACGTACACTAAATCCAAGATGGCCACCAAAACGGCCGCTGTAAATGTTAAAATAGTCTACATGAGTGAATGATAATCCACAATAGACATTGTAAGAGTGTATATTACATCACATTCACCAAATAGTATGTTCTAAAACTGCTAAGCTTTTTCTTTTAGATATAAGGCTCATCTCTTTGACAATTTTGATTCTGTATCACTTTCTAAAATGGCTGCCAGAATGGTTAAGTTGATGTTAAATTACCTAAAACAATTGTTTAAACGACCATTTTATGTAATACTAATACCCCCAAATCTAATAAGACAGCATTTAACATATGTCTATGATCAAGTTTAGGGGCTGTAGATCTAGTTTGAGTATTTTAAAGTATCCAAGATGTCTGCAAAATGTTAAAATAACTGAAAAACAGTATTAGTTTTATTGCTAGTGTTACATTAGATATGACCAAAAGATTATATATATAGATTTTAATCCACCAAGTAAACGTATCTGTAGGTGACAAAGTATGATTAAATGGTATAGACTCCATTTTTTTATTCTGGTCATATATATTATTATCAATTGGTGGCCACCCGTGGTAATTATTTTGGCCATTTGGAGATAATTTTAATGAAATGTTCATTATAATGCCCATCTTAATAAAATGACATTGTCAAAATGGAGTCTATACAATTCAATCATCCTTGTCACATATACAAACACATTTACTGGATGGCTTAAAAGCTGTAGATATAATAATGTGATCATATATAATGTAATACTAACAATAAACTAACACTAGCTGTTTTTCAGCTATTTTAACCTTTTACAGCCATCTTGGATATTTTAGAATACTAAAACTAGATCTACAGCCCCTAGGCTTTATCATAGACATGTAGTGAATGCTGTCCCATTCAATTTGGGGGTATTGGTATTACATAGTACTGGTCATTTACAATACAAAACAATTGTTTGTTCATTTACAATATTACAAAACAATTGTTTTAGGTAATTTAACATCAACTGAACCATTCTGGCTGCCATTTTGGAAAGTGATTGGAATCAAAATTGTCACAGATGTGGGCCTTATTTCTAAAAGCAATAGCTTACCAGTTTAGAACATCTATTTGGTGGATTTGATGTAATATACACTCTCACAATATTTATTTTGGATTATCATACACTCATGTATATAGACTATTTTTACATTTACAGCGGCCATTTTGGTGGCCATCTTGGATTTAAAGTATGTTATTACAATACAAATAATAGTGGATATGAGTTATTAGTGGTCTAATACATACACCCCAATGTTAAAACTATACTTTCATTATACATTTTGGGTGATATTAGCCCATTTTATGGAATTCCAACAATTTGTTCAGTCATTTTGGGACCCATTTTGGGGGCCATTTTGGATTTTTAAGTATGTTAACAAAGCAAAAATACTAGATATGAGTTATTGGCGGTCTAATACATACATCCCATCATTAAAACTATATTTTCATCATACATTTAGGTTGATATTATCCCATTTTATGGAATTTGACAATTTTTGCAGCCACTTCGGGAACCACTTGGGGGGGGGGGGGGGGGGGGGGCATTTTGGCAGCCATTTTGGATTTTGTACTAAGTTAACAAAGCAAGAATACTGTATATGCGTTACTAGTAGTCCAATACATACATCCCATCATTTAAATTATATTTTCATCATGCATTATGGTTGATATTATGCTATTTTATGGAATTTTGACAATTTTTGATCATTTTTGGCCATCAATTTAGCGGCCATTTTGGTTTTTAAGTATGTTAACAATGCAAAAATACGAGTTATGAGTTTCTAATGGTCTAACATATACATCCCATTGTTAGAACTATACTCTGATCATACGTGTTCGTTTATATATGCCAATATATGGAATTTTACCATTTTTGGCGGCCATCTTGGATTTTGATGTGTTAACAAAGCAAAGGTTCTGGATATGAGTGTCTAGTGGTCTAATACATACAAGACTGCGTTTTTTACATCCAACAGAGTTTCCAAAATTCATCATAAGTTTATTAGTGTGCTTTATGTTGGTATTTTGGCGGCCATTTTGAAAATGGCTGAAAACTCATATAAAGCTACCGCTTTGAATTTGCTATCAGCCATATTCTGAAACTAGAGGTTAATACCTTTCCAAAATCCTTTTGTTATTCACACATGAATGTAAATAAACATCACTTATAGTGATACAGTAAATGGATGTAGCTGTAAAAAGCAGATTTAAGAAGAATTCTGTTTATTTAATACGAGTCTGTTCTGCCATGAATAAAGTTAAAACTCAACCTACCTGGCAACACTTTTTTTTAATATGCACTTTGAAACATGAGCAACATTATCCCTGATCCAAAAATAGTTGTTCTCTATTTTAGACATAACAAGATGATTTATTAAATAGTTTGCTGAAATTAAACGTGTATTTTCATACCATGTAATACCGATTTTTTTTGTGGAAAAATTCAACACTTTCTGGCAACACTGTTCCAACAGGTATGAATTACCCATGGATATTTTTATATATTATTATTCAGACATCCCTCAAGCTTTTATTTGTAGAAGGTGAATGCAAAAAAACCACCACTTTGCTAGTTGTGATTAATTTACGAAGGTGTATTTTTTTCACACGATTTATTATGAAAAACACCCCTTTTTCAAATAATGGTATATCCCATAATACAATTTGCACAAGTTTTTTTGTTGCATGGAATGAAAGTTGAGACATGTATGGTTATATTGTTGAATGAAAATAAAATCCTGGTTGTATTGTTTGTTCAAAATGATATGTGTAAATTAGCATTTTTAATTTCTGAAAAATTGAAAATTTTGTTAAAAACCATGAAAATTCTAATATGTGTCGTTGTCATGGCAACGAAGGCCAAAAACAAACAAAAAGTTCCATTTTAGTGTTTATTGACTAAAGGTCTATCAATTACCAAAGTATAATGGAAATTCATATTTGTATGTCTGCCAACAAAAACTTGATTTTTAGGGACAATGTCACTTTAAGTACTTATAATAAACCATCTTGATATTTAGCCAACTTTTCATGTTAAAGGGAAGTTAGTCAATATGACAATGATGACCCAACGGTTAATAAAATAATATACACAAAAAGCAGTGGATAAAATACATAAATCATGATATTTTGTCATTGCAAATACCTTTACAGACACCATTCAAAATATAATAAAGATGTAATTCATAATACCGAGGTTTTAAACCACTCTAAAGCAATTTCATGTCATTTGTAATCCTTCAATAGCCGAAATAGTGGTATTAGATCCAAAATTCCCCAAAATGTCTAAGAACTAGAAAGAATGTGAATTATTTCATATTCTATTCACATTTCGATATCGAGTCATGTTTTATTGACACTAACAACTATTTTTCAAAATGAATTTTACAATTTTGACAAGTTTTTGCAGGCGGACCAGTTGCCCCATACCCCTTCGAACCACTTGCCCCAACAAATGACTTAGCACTTTTCTGATAACATTTAAATGTACTCGAGCTCTTGCTCCTATGTATCTGCAAGATCTTATTCAACAATACGAGCCCACTCGCAATCTTCGTTCTGGCTCAAAATATCTTCTTGCGCATGTTTCTGCACCTTCTACTTCATATGGTCGCCGTTCTTTTCAAGATGCTTCGGCTGAACTTTGGAACAACTTACCATATCATGTTAAATCCGCCAAAATTCTTGAACAGTTCAAATCATTGCTGAAAACTTACCTATTTAATGTTAATGTTTAATTTATTTTTGTTTTGTCTTTTGTTACTCATATTACTGTGTGTTTTTGTTTTTTGTTTGTGATAGCGCATAGGGACTTAATTGTGTTATGCGCTCAATAAGTATGGTTTTATTATTATTATTATTATTATTATTATTATTATTTGTCGAGATGAAACATTATTCAAACACGCCTGTGACGTAATAGATTTTACGCCAAAATGTTTTAAAACATACCACCATTTGTCACAATAATCAATAACTCCAATACATTTCAGAAAAAAAAGGCAAAACTGCATTTTTGTTTTTAGCCATTACACAGATTTCTGTAGCCAGCGAGTATCTTTAAATTCGCAAATATTACGGCAATGGGGTCCTACAAGTAGACGAGTATCTTTAGTTAAAATAAGAAATGGTGTACTTTGTTATTTGCAAATTCATAAACTAATAACTCTACCAAATGAATACCCGTTATAAGTGATTTAAGTTGAAGCATTCCTTAAATGGTAACATTGATCGCAAATCCAAACCACCAATGTCCCAACTTAGCAATGTCCGCCATTTTACGGTCATTTCAACCACAACCTATGGTTTTAATCATATTTCGGAAAGTCCATAAGCACACTACAATATAGCACCCATCAAATGCAATATGCACCTAGCATCTTTAAGACGACTGTAATGCATGTATAGATTTACTGTTGCATATCTGTCAATCATATAAAGTACATTAAATATGATCTAAACCCATCTTCATATATCGCCCATACTATCTGCGAATTTTCAATCAGTCCTTCAAGGAGGTGGCTTCAAAGATCTGGAGAATATCACATGTGTTAATACCCTAAAGTTCCAAATGTTTGGATTTAGAAGGTAAGGATATATGTCGAGTTTCAACAAAATTCGTACTGTTCAAAAGAAAGCAGTATGCCCATACAATTACAAAATCCTTCATTTCGGACCACTTGCCCCACGGACCAGTTGCCCCATATTCCCCTAAATGTCTAGATATGGTAAATTAGGCTTTCACGAAATAAAGAGGAATCAACGCAAAAATTGGTAGAATTGGAATGAAATTATGAATGTAATTCATAAAATTGAAATAAAGCCAAAGCTACTCCCACATTAAAGGGGCATTAAGAGACAGTCTGTTAAGAGATGTGGTGGAGGCAGCGCCCTCAATTACAATTTTTTTTAATAAAAACTGGGATTTGTTTATTTTTACAATTGTATTACATGTAGGCCTACATGTATGAACTTACACCTACAAGGATTAAGAAAAATCAGCCCTTTTTGTACAACAAAACGACGCGTCGATTGATGCTCGTAGAGCCGCAAGTAGCATTTTACGTTCGACGACAGTTTCCCCCTGCAGTAGGCCTACGCGTGATACATAAACGCGAACCATATTTGCATAGAGGGCGTTTTTCAATATGATAGCGATGATATGATTTAATCAAGTTTTGCTGTGTTTTTGTTAGTAGAACCAACAATAATGGCAATTTTTTATGTTCATCTTGAAATCTGAAGAACATTTTTAAACATTTAAAATTTTCAACACAACTTAATGTCCCTTTAAAATGGCGATATCGAAGGAATGTAAGCTACCTTAAACCAATAACATTTGAAAACAATACATGTAGTGGCTTGTTAACCATTCATGAGTTTCGTGAGAATATCGATTAACTTCAGGTAATTTTCTTCAAATTGCCCACTTGTGTTGTTAAAATATGACTCCTTAAAAAGGTCGGCTCTATCAATTGACACTGACAGAGTGAGACGGTCGGTAAACACCTTTGATGTTGGCGTTCTCGACCGTCATTTGTAGGAGAGGCAAGAAGTGGTGCATTTGGACCAAATGTATTCAATTCGGGTGAGGGAGGGGGGTGGCTGGGGGAAATGAGTAGGTGGTACAAAGTTTGAATTTGTAAAAAAGGGGACCAAAAAGATTAGTAGTTCTCAAGAAGGGTAAAAAAAGGAGACATAATTGACCGGCCTATTATCCAAATTGCCAAATCTTCCACTATGCCCTGGCTATGTTATTATGTTATTACTCGAGATACAGTGTATCCTGTATGAGTTTGTTAGCCTAACCCCACTAGACCATACAAAATCATCCAAAATAAAACTATCTCCACGCGCGTGCTGCTGCATTGGCTCGATTACGTCACCTACCGCAGGCATATGTGGCCACGAAGTTTGTGGCCGCATGTGCGCTGGGGAGTTAGCTCAGTTGATAGGGGCACAGACTTGGGTGCGAATGGTCCCGGGATCGACTGCTGCATTGGCTCGATTACGTCACCTACCGCAGGCATATGTGGCCACGAAGTTTGTGGCCGCATGTGCGCTGGGGAGTTAGCTCAGTTGATAGGGGCACATACTTGGGTGCGAATGGTCCCGGGATCGACTGCTGCATTGGCTCGATTACGTCACCTACCGCAGGCATATGTGGCCACGAAGTTTGTGGCCGCATGTGCGCTGGGGAGTTAGCTCAGTTGATAGGGGCACAGACTTGGGTGCGAATGGTCCCGGGATCGACTGCTGCATTGGCTCGATTACGTCACCTACCGCAGGCATATGTGGCCACGAAGTTTGTGGCCGCATGTGCGCTGGGGAGTTAGCTCAGTTGATAGGGGCACAGACTTGGGTGCGAATGGTCCCGGGATCGACTGCTGCATTGGCTCGATTACGTCACCTACCGCAGGCATATGTGGCCACGAAGTTTGTGGCCGCATGTGCGCTGGGGAGTTAGCTCAGTTGATAGGGGCACAGACTTGGGTGCGAATGGCGGGATCGACTCCCGGGGGGTGCCCGGTGATTTTTCGGGTTAAAAAAATGGTACTTTTTCCCCCTCCCCCCGATACACGCAAAAACATAGCCGTGGGAGTTAGGGTTAATTAACACAATTTTTCAATGTTCCATAATTAACACAATTTTTCAATGTTCCTTAGTTAACACAATTTTTCAATGTTCCATAAAACACAATTTTTCAATGTTCCATAACCCTAACCCCACTAGACCATACAAAATCATCCAAAATAAAACTATCTCCACGCGCGTGCTGCTGCATTGGCTCGATTACGTCACCTACCGCAGGCATATGTGGCCACGAAGTTTGTGGCCGCATGTGCGCTGGGGAGTTAGCTCAGTTGATAGGGGCAGAGACTTGGGTGCGAATGGTCCCGGGATCGACTCCCGGGGGGTGCCCGGTGATTTTTCGGGTTAAAAAAATGGTACTTTTTCCCCCTCCCCCCGATACACGCAAAAACATAGCCGTGGGAGTTAGGGTTAATTAACACAATTTTTCAATGTTCCATAATTAACACAATTTTTCAATGTTCCTTAGTTAACACAATTTTTCAATGTTCCATAAAACACAATTTTTCAATGTTCCATAACCCTAACCCCACTAGACCATACAAAATCATCCAAAATAAAACTATCTCCACGCGCGTGCTGCTGCATTGGCTCGATTACGTCACCTACCGCAGGCATATGTGGCCACGAAGTTTGTGGCCGCATGTGCGCTGGGGAGTTAGCTCAGTTGATAGGGGCACAGACTTGGGTGCGAATGGTCCCGGGATCGACTCCCGGGGGGTGCCCGGTGATTTTTCGGGTTAAAAAAATGGTACTTTTTCCCCCTCCCCCCGATACACGCAAAAACATAGCCGTGGGAGTTAGGGTTAATTAACACAATTTTTCAATGTTCCATAATTAACACAATTTTTCAATGTTCCTTAGTTAACACAATTTTTCAATGTTCCATAAAACACAATTTTTCAATGTTCCATAACCCTAACCCCACTAGACCATACAAAATTATCCAAAATAAAACTATCTCCACGCGCGTGCTGCTGCATTGGCTCGATTACGTCACCTACCGCAGGCATATGTGGCCACGAAGTTTGTGGCCGCATGTGCGCTGGGGAGTTAGCTCAGTTGATAGGGGCACAGACTTGGGTGCGAATGGTCCCGGGATCGACTCCCGGGGGGTGCCCGGTGATTTTTCGGGTTAAAAAACTGGTACTTTTTCCCCCTCCCCCGATACACGCAAAAACATAGCCGTGGGAGTTATGGTTAATTAACACAATTTTTCAATGTTCCATAATTAACACAATTTTTCAATGTTCCATATTAACACAATTTTTCAATGTTCCATAAACAAATATACGGTGATAGCAGAATATAACAGCCACAGAGACATGTCGTCAACAGTGGACTACTTTTAGGGCAAACACCATGAGGAGCACATACAATATACAGTGATATCAGAAGATTAGAGTGCAACAGAGAGACTCGTAATACCACACCAAACCCAAGGTAGAGCAAATACAATATACAGTGATAACAAAATATAGGAGCAAAAGAAACCGTCAACAGTGGAGTACCACCGACAAATACCGTGAGGAGCCCTTACAATAAACAATAAAGTACCGAGGCATCACCGTGTGGAGCACATACAGACTGTAACAAAAAAAGTTATACAATCGCAATTTTATTTTTAATTCAATGTTAAAATCATGCAATGTCAAAATCTCTTACACTCTGTGTTAAATTCCGTTTTGGCTACCAGAATCATTTTATTTGGTCTTTTTAACTACTTGCGTTTAAAAGTTATGACCAATCTACTAAGGGTCCATATCCAAACTCTCAGTGCTTTTAAATCGTTTTTCTAGCGATTTAAAAGCGCTTTTCCAACGGTATTTCGTTCTATTGTTAAAAGCATCGGAAAAAGATCGGTGATTAACTAGAAACCTCTCTACTTATCTGGCGTTAACAATAGAACTATTGTAGTACTCTTGATGGCCCAATTAGTGAAGCAGACACATGAAAGCGCGAGGAAGATTGTGTTATTAAGCTGACCAGTGTTCACCCGACCCCTGTTGTGACGTAGAGAGCGACCCATTTGCCAGATTGTACACCTATCGGGTTTCTAGTACAAGTCCCGGGGGGGGGGGGGGGGGGGGGCACTGACATTTGAAAAGGGTATAGTTAGGTGCCGCGCTGAAGACCCCCTTTTTCACCCTCTGCTGCTAGTTCTTATGACCCCCCCCCCCCCTTTTGAGCCTGCATCAGTTCTTAAGACCCCATTTCCCCCCCCCCCCGGGTACAAGTGCCAGGTTTTATCATGGCAGGTGATAGAGGCTAATCGCGACACTCCTCAAACCCCGACTCAAACTGCATCTGCATCAGTTCTTAAGACCCCATTTTCATTGAAAATTCAAAAATCGCGAAATTTTGCGTTCCAAAGCACCAATTTTGTGTTCCAAAGCCCCAATTTTTCGAAAATGTTGCGTTCTTAAACCAAAATAAATCGAAAATTGAACTATAGGCCAGTTCTCAAGACCTATTTTTTGGGGAAAAAAATCAGTTCCTAAGAGTGTTGAGTGCCCCCCCCCCCCCCCCCCCCCCCCCGGGTACAAGTGCCAGGTTTTATCATGGCAGGTGATAGAGGCTAATCGCGACACTCCTCAAACCCCGACTCAAACTGCAACTGCATCAGTTCTTAAGACCCCATTTTCATTGAAAATTCAAAAATCGCGAAATTTTGCGTTCCAAAGCACCAATTTTGTGTTCCAAAGCCCCAATTTTTCGAAAATGTTGCGTTCTTAAACCAAAATAAATCGAAAATTGAACTATAGGCCAGTTCTCAAGACCTATTTTTTGGGGAAAAAAATCAGTTCCTAAGACCCTATTTTTCGTCATAAAATCCACTCAGTTCAGTTCTTTAGCCCCCTTTTTGAGACCTGGGCGGCACACCCCTACCCCCAAAAAATGTTGAGTGCCCCCCCCCCCGGGTACAAGTGCCAGGTTTTATCATGGCAGGTGATAGAGGCTAATCGCGACACTCCTCAAACCCCGACTCAAACAATATGTTTGTAGCCGCCTATTCATTGCTAGGCTTATTGTAATCCACTCGTTAACGTCATAAGAATAATCCTCCTTGAAGTGGCCTTTAAAGACTATTGTTCAGCCGTGGATGATTTTAGAGTAAGCAGGGAGGTGTCAATGACACCTCCCTGGTACAAGCATGGATAATGTTATCATTGAATACTAAACAATATGGGAGCCATTAAACATACAACGTGTTATTGTTTTCTGGTATAGGCATAATGTGTGTAATCAAGTAGCATTATGAATCTTACTCCCCTAAATAGTGTCATTTTTCTGCGTTTTTAGACTATTTAAGAATGTTGCATACACTCTGAACGTGACCTAATCAATAATAAATAAATAATAAATATGAAGAAATTAAGTAATTAATGTAAATAAATAATATATAGATTAATAATTATATCAATAAAATAGTATATTAAGGCCTATTTATAATTAATTGATT
Organism: Ophiura sarsii; assembly: GCA_035610835.1. Lineage (NCBI taxonomy): Eukaryota > Metazoa > Echinodermata > Ophiuroidea > Amphilepidida > Ophiuridae > Ophiura > Ophiura sarsii. The sequence goes on from CM069452.1 coordinate 32,970,000, forward strand.
GATAAATAATTAAATAAACATCAACAATTAAGAAAGTAAATACAAAATAAATAAATAACGTTAAAATTATGTCAATATAAATGAAAACCCCGAACGGACGTATAATGAGAGAACAATAATAAATATTATATTTCGGCATACTTAAAACCCTAACCGACCTCTACCCAGACTCGACCGCTCTAAGCATAGAGCACAAGGAATATAAACCGCCACAAAGATTCGAACGTACGGCCTGCTGATTGAGAGTCCTAATCTTTACCAACTGAGCTATTTCGATTATCCTGAAATCCTCAGCGCTTTATACCCAAATATAGTTCTCATTCAACTATTCCCTAAATACACACGGGTTTTTCAACACGGTGTTGTTGTCTATAAAATGATTCTATGATTTATTAGATTTAACGAATAACAAATCCCGTACTTTGTGAACCGATTCTTAAAGGGGCGTGTACATCTCAAGTGTTTGTCCTGGACACAAATCACATGACTCGCTTCGCTCCCAAGTCCTCGCGTGCCCGGCAAAAAGCCCATGATGCAATACTAAGTCGTAAAAGTGTGCACATAAATCGACAAAATGCTGTACAAACGAAATATAATATATCTAGAATTGTTTCAAAAAGTAGTGTTATTCGTTACATTTAAATCAGAATTACTTTCTTTAACAGTAAATAATCAACTTTTGAGCGAGAAACTATCTTAAAACTACAAAGATTAAGAAATATAAAGCATTTTAAACATTTAATTTAGAGAAGAGTGGTATGTTGAACCATATTACTTTTGTTTGTTACTGCGTTCACATAGCGCATAGTTGGCTCAGCGGTAGAGCATTGGACTAGTAAACCGGAGGTCGTGGGTTCGAATCCTATCACGTCTTGAAATTTTATTTTAATCGTTTATATACATTTTTTTAAAATTAGTTTTCGATATTGTTTATCATTTCGTATAATTATTCATTATTGTTCAATTATAGTTTATTTTGGAATGTGGAATTATTTACGATTTCATTTTAATTTTCCACTGACTGTTTAGTGTGCATGGCATCATGAAATGTGAATGAACCGCGGTATACCATCGAACTGTCCTAGTCCTATGCAACAGGCCAATACAATAGAAACTCGTTGTGTGTTATTATCGATTGAGCTAAACTTGTAAAGTAAATGCCAGCCGTTATGTAATACAAATCAATGTGCCTGTATTATTATTATTGAAATAATGTTGCGGTGGTGAAGGAAATAGGAAAATCGATTCAAGGACATGAGCCGACTGGCTTCTTATTTACATAACAATTGGCCTTTGCAGATCATGTTCATAGACTAGCTAGGGGCCATTCAATGTAAGCCTAGGAGTAGTAAACACAATTATATTTACAGGACATTCTTTATCGCAGTGAAATTGCAAAAGAAGAAAAAATCATTCAACATTCAATAAATATAGCGAACGATAAGCAATCCTGTCAATTTATAAAAACAAACAGTGTAATAACAAAACAGAAAAGAAAACCATCCCCATCCGCAGGATTCGAACCACTGACCTCATGATTGTGAAGCCGGCGCTTTGACGTTTGAGCTAATGAAGGCTATACATAAACGTTTTGAAGAAAAACATTACATAGGGTTCAAAATACAAATATCTCTTAAATCGGAGGCTAAAATCGAAAGGACAAAAGTCGGAAACAATATCCTCTCTAAACTAATGACTTGGATTATATATTGTATAAACATAGGTATTATATTGTATAATACTTCCAAACACGATGGTCAATATATTAGGCCCCCTCCGTCATCACCCATCCATTGTACAAATATGTTACGTGACCTATCGCCAAAATGTTTTCAGCATTGATTTCAATGGAATGAAGGGGGAAATGGGCTACTTTCACAATATCTTGGCAATACTGCGCCAAACAATAGATGAATAGAGTGATGGAGCGGTAGCTTAATTCATATTTCTAGACGACCAGATACATTGATCGGCGGTGAACGTAAACATTTTATGATCGGATTTAAAAAGCTTATAAATAGTATTTCTTAAAGAATATAACACAACCTTCCTCGCGCTTTGATGTGTCTGCTTCACTAATTGAGTCATCCAGAGTACTACAATAGTTCTATTGTTAACGCCAGATAAGTAGAGAGGTTTCTAGTTAATCACCGATCTTTTTCCGATGCTTTTAACAATAGAACGAAATACCGTTGGAAAAGCGCTTTTAAATCGCTAGAAAAACGATTTAAAAGCACTGAGAGTTTGGATATGGACCCTAAGTCGTCTTGAAATCGGGTTGGGCCACTTTCACAATAATATCATACAATCTTGCTTGTATAAATTAAATGGTTAGGGTATCATGCAAGGAACATTAGGGAGAACAATATAATTCTTTTTTCAAATAGTTTTATTTCATTTGAATAAATAAATTCATAAAATAAATAAATTATATTTGTTAACCACTTGAAACGAACCATTGTTGTCTAACAAGGGCGCTCTACTGCTATGTTCCTGGTTCGATTCCATTCATATTCATCCCAGTGATTTTACCATTGATTAAACCAAAGTGGCCCAGGTGATTTCATGACTACTGTAGACAATTGATCATATCTCTGCTTACCGACCATCGATTGTCATGAAACAAAGCTTATTCGAAAGCTAAGAGAATTCCCCTTGCAGGCCATTAAAACTCGAAACAGAAATTCTACAGGAGATATTTTTTATATTTTTTTCAAAACTGTATAACTTTTTTTTGTTACAGCCTGTACAATACCAATAATAGCATGACTTGGGAGCACCAATGAAATGTCTTCAACAGTGGACTACCATGGCCAAAACACAATGCAGAGCATATAAAATATACAGTGATATAGCAGAAGATAGGCGAAACAGGGAGATATCTTTAACAGTTATTAGAATACCACGGCAAAAACAACGTGCAGCACTTAAAATATACAATGATAACAGGAGATGGGAGCAATAGAAAGATATCTTCAACAGTAGATTACCACGAGCAAAAACAATGTGGAGACATTATACACTGATAACAGAGGTTGGGAGCTACAGCTAAACATCATCAACAGTGGATACCACAGGTAAACACAATGAAGAGCACATGAACTATACAGTGACAGCAAAACATGAACCACACAGAGACGTTTTCAACAGTGGAGTACCACAAGCAAACACCATACCACAGGCAAACACAATGTGGAGCACATACGATAAACAATGCTAGCAAAAGAGGGGCAACAGAGAACATCTTTAACAGTGCACCACCACGATCAAGGACAATCTGGAGCATATAAGCTATATGATATAGTAAAGATGGGAGCAACAGATAGACTTCATCAACAGAGGACTACCGTTGGCACACCCCATGCAAGGCTTCCCCATGTGAAGCCACAGACCTACAATATATCGTGCTAGTCGAAGATGGGAGCAACAGAAAGGCGTCTTCAACAGTGGACTACCATAGGCAAACGCCATATGAGGAGTAGGCTACATATATTATACAGTGATAGCAGAATATGGCAGCAACAGAGAGACGTCGTCAACAGTGGACTATCGCGAACAAACACCATGAAGAGCACATATATTACCCACTGATAGCAAAAGAAGGCAGCAATAAAGAGACGTCGTCAACAGTCGACTTCCATGCGTGGGTAAACACCCCATGGAGCACATATATTATACAGTGATAGCAAAGGATGGGAATAAAGAGATGTCTCCGACAGTGGACTACCGTGGACAAACACCATGCGGAAAATATAAATACAATGATAGCAGAAAATAAGAGTACCATATAGACGATATCAACAGTGGACTGCCATGGGCAAACACCATGTGAAGCACATACAATACACCGTGATAGCAGAAGATGGCACAAGAGCATGAAGTTTCATGAATCAGTAGATGAAGGGGTGACCTGCAAAACCAATGACGCCAAAATCAAGCATCAGTAAATAGGAGTAGAAGAGTGGACTATATAACGATGCTGGTCCACTGGAGTACCACTTCGTCCACGCTGTATACTCAAAGTTCACCACAGACGTAGTAGTGTTCCAATGACCATCATCAATAACAGCACACAATTTTGTACGCCGCCAGCTTAGGAGATGAAGAAGTCGTCCACATAACAGGTAAATATACAGCCATGTTTAAAATATGTCATCACTATCTTCAGTTGCCCATCCATTCTAAGGCGCTACTATAATACTATTGCTATGTAATATTCAGGTACTTCCATTCTTCAAATACGAATACTTAAAGACATTAATCCTTTACATATAAATCTGTTTCACATTTATGAAGCCTATTTGTAGTGCCGTAAATAATCGTATATATATATCTTCCAAAAATATATCAACAGGCAGTTGACTTCAACATAAACAACTATATAATACACCAACCAACAAGACCCAGCTAGGTTTTGTCCAAAATCATTTGACCATTCAAATCCACCAACCGCCAAACCCGAGAACCGCGAAAGCCGAGAACCGCTCTAGTTCGATGTTATTTCACCGATTTCTTCGTAATCATACTGATTTGGACCGTCAAATTTCAGTATGTTATTCAGAAAAATATGATCTGTCATATGATATGAAAATCTCCATATGTTTGAGAAAAATCTGTGTTATGAAAATGTGATCGGGTCATATACCTTTAATTATGTATTGATTAATTAATTTGATTGATTGGTTGGTTGACTGATTGTTTGAAATTATTTCTACAATTTTGCATGCATCAATGTGGATAGATTTTAAATATTTTATAATAAATTGGTCATAAATGTATCATTGAGTAAATAAAGCATAAATTAATAATTAATTAATTGTATGATAGAAATCTCCCATTTATCATCATGTCTATGTAATCGTCCATCGGGCAAATCAGAAATTATCATATAGTTACAGCATAAACAGTTATGCTTCAACTTACTCTTGGGTCCGGTTAGGTATAAGATTTAGCGTAAATTACTCGCAAGTTACTAACTAGCCTAGTAGCTTACCCCGGTTTGGTGCTCTCAATTGTTTTGGTTACGCCTCAGTTACTAGCGAGGTAGCGCTATTCTTCAGCTACCCGCCATTGGTGCACTCGGCCGTATAAGTATTATTCTTACTTGAAAATATGAAGTTATAATGTTATTGAGAAATTTGTCTTCTGTTAATTTGAGATAATGCGTGCGAAGAAAGGCTTGCGCTTGATATCGATTACAGTACCAAAAGTAAGATAAAGTACTGTTTTCATTTCGCATTTTGTTTTCTACACGCAGACTCAGTTAAGGGCGGACTTAAGGAAGTTTTTTGTTGAATTTTGTTAGTGCTGTAACTATTGAACCATGACTCAAATGTGTATAAAAGTATACCTTTTTGGAAAGGAAATGGATCAGAGAATCCAAATTTGGCATCAATTTTGACCAGAAATGTTGATATTTTGAGAAAATCACAAAAAATCACTTTTTTGACCCATTTTTTTTTAACAAAGCTAACAAACATAATTTTGAGTTAAAAATGCCCAAATCACTTGATGATGTTAAGACACTACTGGAGGGACGATTTTTTTTTAAGAAATCTAATCCAATATTTTGATTTGGCCATTTTTTACTCAAAATAATTTTTGTTAGCTTTGTTCAAAAAAATTTGGGTCAAAAAAGTGAATTTTGTGATTTTCTCAAAAAAATCTACTTTTTTGGTCAAAATTGACGCCAAATTCGGATTCTCTGATCAATTTCCTTTCCAAAAATGTATACTTATATATACATTTGATTAATAGTTCAATAATTACAGCACTCACAAAATTCAAAAAATCAAATCAAAAACTTCCTTAAGTCCCCCCTTAAGTGCAAATTAGTGATTAGGCCACGAAAAAACCACCGTTCTTTTTTGAAATGGTTTAAAATGTGTGAAATATTTCAAAAATGACAACATTGGTGAATTTCATCACCATATTTGGAATGACCATGATAAATGCATTACAATAAGTACAAACATGTCTAGTATTGGTTCAGTAATCATTGAGATAGACCTTGAAAGTTGGGAAAGATTTCTGACAAATCTGTTTTGTATAATTATGATAAAACTAATAATAGCTGAGTGGAAAGTGTTAAAACGATCCTCACCAATCTTCCCGGCATACGATAAAAAGATATTTTCCTAATATTGTTTCCAAGTCTTGTGTGTCTAAAGTTATTATTATATAGTATTCGTTACAGAGAAAACTTACCCGAATTTTACGCTTGAGTCTGAGTGCCATATTTCCAATCACAGTACGTAAGTTAATAACAGTAGGATTCAGAGTACAATAGATATTAATCCAAAGAACGTGCCGATCACCAGGACGAGCTTGCAAAAATCACGTGTATTTCAAGTGCATATTTTATGTTTGAATGAATACTATAACAATCACAAGAGCTGCGTGCTTCCGGGAGCTACGTATGCTTCATATAGAAGATGAATTTATTAACACAAACTGAAGTAGAGTTAATGCGGCATTGCAGCAACCAGAAACTCTGTTCTTAAAAGCCATCCATCATAATTTGGATCGAGGATGCGCGTCATACATTTACGACACATTTTATGTCTAATACAGGGTGATTCAAAATATTCAGGTCCCGTTTTCAAAAAAATCAGGAAAAATACTTCTTGTTACAAAATGGTTAATGTCTTCATTGTAGAAATACTTCTTCATACTTTTTGATGATATTTTCAAGACAATACCTTGCGCGAAATCCAAAGTGTTCCAAGTTGGTGGATATTACCACTACTTCAGTATTAGTTATTCATACAGCACAACAAAATGTATAACTGTAAATAAAGCAAAATTTGATAGATAGACCAAATGTACAAGTTGTTGTTGAATCTCTGATAAATAAAACGATATTGAGATAGTATAACACAGTATTGCACCAATATAATGGAGTATGCATTTGGTAGGTTATTAAAGCAAGAACTGTTTAAAGAGATGAGGTCTGTTTTTCTCTATAAATTCTCTCATATATCGAATTAGATTAAAATAATAAATTTCAAAATACTTTGGTCAACATTTTGTTAGCACTTATTCAACAATGTTCGTTATATCTCTTATTGCATGAAAACGATTACAATATATATCATAACATAACATTGCCCATCAAACGATGTCATAGCCATACTATTAACAATTTAATTGATGAGTTAATGTGTCAATGCAGGCACTCTTTACAATAATAAAGATTGTCCTTTTCTCTTATCAAATGGAGTAACATCATGTTTTCATAATCTTTTGATCACACTTATCCCAATAATGGAGGATTTGGAACTTAATTTCGCTATGTCCAGCTCTTGCTTCAACTTTGCTCTTGATTCAACAAAATTCACCTCTCTGCTCTTCTCTGCATTTCCCTCATGGTACAGGAAAAGGTAGCTCATTAACATAATTTCCGTGATACCCATCGTGTTGGAGCATGCGATTCATGTAATCGTGTAGTATTTGTCCTCCCCGATAGGAATACCGCTGTTGGCATATTAAAAATGTGTGCTAAATACCCCAATTACGCAAAACAAAACATCAGTACCTAAACTTAGTTATAGCATATACCAAATGTAGCATCACTGTCCATTCAATGAACGTAATTTGTATATCGATTCTTTTATCCGATGTCTATTATTTGGAAAGACGCTATTGAAATCAGTCCGATGGGTTGCCATTTCATAGCTTCAGAATCAAGGATATTGGCTGAACACATTCTTAGAGAAATCGATTTAATACCTGAAATCATACAATAACGCCTAATTATGTCAACAGAATTGGTACCAAACGGGAATTGAATAGGGGTGTTGCTGTTTTGAATCCACATACAGTTCTTATTGTAGGATAACGAAAATCCACCCAGGCCTATATAATAACGTTAGTGTTTGGTATTTATAAAAAGCGCACACGTGAACAATTATAGGCTAACAGACATCTACGAGGTTAAGGAATTGAGTGATTATAGAAATCAATCTGGTAACCCAACAAAGAGTCTGATGGGCAATCTATTCTTTGGTTCAAGTGCATGCAATTAAGAAAACATGCAAAATAAAATATACAAGAAACACAAATAATAGGCATGAGTTAAAAGTGACAATGAAAGTGACATAAGAATAAGATTTAAAAAACCTGACATCGAGAACAATATCCGATCTAAATAAGAGGAAAATACATTCTGAAGGTCAATGAAATCAAGAGAACCTAAACAACGGACTTGGGATGGGGGAAATGTCAGTATGAAGGCCTTGAGCAAATGTGCTTAAAACTACGCCACAACACTGTCGTTATAATGCTAATTTAAGGTACCAAGTCCTACAGGTGGGTATATTTATAAGTTTTAAGAAATTCTTGTGGCAAATATCAATGATTAGACAAATATAAATGCACCCATTTATTGTGTGATATTGTTGAGGCCTACATTTAGGAAGATTAGCCGAACTTCTAACAGTTTACAGATTTCCTTATTTTGTACCTTTTAGGGGTAGGGATTACATTGCTTTCCTCAGCAGATAGCTTTTGTTGGTGTGTATATAAAGAGCAAATGTGAACAATAGCCCAAGAGACATTAACAAAGTACCTTTTGAGACTAACATTCAGAAAGCCCATGATCGTAAATCCAGTAAGTACGAAAACCTTGTTTCCGACATTTCTGATAATGGCTTTACCTGTGACCTCACATGTTTTGAAATTGGATCTCGTGGTCTAATCACACCAGATAATATTAACAATATCAAGGCAATATTCACCTTTGTCAAAGCCAAACCATCAAAGCAATTCATGAAGGAACTCAGCAAGTTGGCCCTTTTGTGCAGCTACACTATTTGGAATGCGAGGCAAGAGCCAGCCTGGGGAAGCGATGATCAACCCTACCTCAAGGTGTGATTCTCTATCCCTGCACATAGTTCCACTTTGCTGGGTTCGCTCTATTTCTGTATATCTCCTGGTTCCGGTTGGACATGATTGATTTTTGTGATTATTTGATGTATTTTTGTTTGTTGTTCAGCCCTGCGTTAAACCTGGACCACTGTGTGGTTCCGATTTTTGTCCTGGGCTTTAATCTACCTTCTTTTTTCTCGCATTGTATAATTTATGTCAGTGATTGCTTGAATAAAGATTGATTACACACAATGAACTGAGTGATTACAAATCAATTGGGTAACTCTCTGTAGAGAGCTCTGGTGGGCCAATCGATTGGTTCACTGCAACTCAGAAAATAATCAAAATACAGGTTAACAAAATTGGGCTGGTAAAAACCCCAATGAAATGAAAGTGGCGTGGGACAGGAATAATAAAAACCCAATAGAGAACAACATCAAAAACTTAAGAGAAGACAAATAATATCTGGCAATCATTTACATCGAGAGAGCTTAGCCAACATACTCTTGAAGAGTTGGAGAGAAAGTGTCTGTTAACACGACACTTAAAAGATTGGAGTTCTTCCTCTAGGATGTTCCCAACAACATTGTCTGAAAGACTGTTCCATGCTGCATGGATGAAGCTTCTGTCTTAGCAGCAAGTGCTGGCAGTCGACAATGAATGGGCATGAGCTGGCAATGACATTGCAACACTGTAAGCATGGTATGGAGCAACGCTGCTAAATCTTGTGGAGAGTGGTTGGTATGCATTGATATTTGATATATATATATATATTACATGGCTTTCTTGAGCAGATATCACCCATACATTACATTGCTTTCTTCAGCAGATAGCACCCATATATTATATACAGTGCTTTCTTCAGTAGATAGCACCCATACTATCGTCATCAGATATAACATCCATATCGCAATAATTATTTACCGTTACTCAACTTTACAGAAAATTAAAATGTTTTATTTACCAAAATGTATATTGTTACCTGAAACTACGATGTGAAAAATGATTGTTTTTATATTGTTTATTTAGCAGTTGTGATTTAGCACTAGGGATCTGCCACATCAAATAATTTGTATTGACGTTCAATTTGTTCTTTTAATTATCTTAAAGACAAGTTCACCTCTTTAAAATTGTCAGTCTTGACATTATATTTCACGCATTATTTGGTCTTAAACAGCATTTAAGATTTTTGTCTAGGATTTTCAACTGACAAAAACACACATACAAAACACACCACAACAAACAAACTACCGTAATATAATGTGGCTAAGATTGCTACAAATATGCATAGGTGGCATACGCGAAACAAATTATTTACTAAATATCAAAACGATGTCGTATCTACCAATAATGTATAAACAATATAAATACACACATTTCAAATTTTAAAAAAGTTGATAAATACAATGAGGTGTTAGATCAATTAAAATTAATTTTGAGTTTAGACCTATTAGACATACGTATACCCACCCGCTTTCATTTGCATTATTACTTTGATGGTAACAGATGATAATTAACAATCAAAGAATACGATTGTATTATTTCCATGGATTATTACTTGGATATGACATTAATAATATGTTAAATGCACAATCCTCGATATGCGTTGATATTGGTTGCGACCACTTGTTTTGAAATAAAGGCAATACAAGATGATTAAATAATTAACTTTAAATGTCACTCCGTCCCTTTTTCAAACTTAAAACAGTACTTTAACTGGCCTTTATCAGGCTTCTAAAATTATTCAGACAAATGACAGTCCGATCTCGTCCATAACTAGCTGGCGTACAATTCATCAGAGACTCCAGTCCCTCCGGGTCACACTTCGGCACACATTGAATACCGTGCTATGACTAATGACTTTGGATTTACGAGTGAATAGCTGCATTCCGGAGTAAATTCCAAAAACGGACTTGCGTCTATTTCCTCCAAAAATAGTCATGATCAATGGGAATCGAACTCGAGGTGGCAACTCAATTCAATAACGACACAAAGACACGCGTTAATGGGTTCGCCATGAATTCAATAGAGAAGTGTTGCTATAATAGTACATACCGCACTCAATTCAGGTATTGGCACTCTATTTTGCTTAATTAAAGCTAATTAGCACACGATTTTAATATGCCAACAGCGATATTCTTATCGAGGAGACAATACCCCACATATCTATACCAATCGCATGCTCCAACACGATGGGTATCACGAAATGTCTTACGGGAAGCCCTTTTCTCGGGATTTACACTGTACCATCACCGCTCTTGCACATTTCCTAATTGTGCGCAGACTTGTAACCGCTTATGATAACCGATTGTAGAAGTCTTGTAGGGATCTCCGTTGCTGTAGATCCTCATGCACTCCTAGCGATTTCAAAAGGCCCACGAGAAAAAGTCCAAGGAGATAAATATGGGGAGAGAGGTGGTCATTGGTGCCCAGACCCACAACTTTTTTTGGAAATAGAAATAATGTTTTCTTCTGAATGGTATATCCACGAACCATGTTGACCAATGCTTAAGATTTCTTTGTTATTTGTTACCTGTTTGGATATATTTTTGAACTAGGCCGATTCAAAAGCATTACCGCAAATACAATAGAAACTATTTTCCTGTTGTGAATACCAACACGCCATGGATTGACTTATTCAAAAGACGCGCGTTTAACTTTTACTTTCACAGGGGTCCCTTTACTTGGAACAGATTGAATTTCACCGAAATTGGGAACATTGAGGTTGTAGCTACTACTATATTCATATTTACATTTGCATTGGTTTTAGAAATCGGTGAATTCGGTACCTGACTATTTTGACTCACCCTGTATTTTATTACAGGACGGCGTGCTATTCTGCTGTGGGGAAAAGAGCTATTAGCACCAGACACCTTCATTGAGTCAGACTACTCGCTATACTCCGTTCATCTACCTCAGTACATTGACGTCAGAGTGTGTTCAAAGACCGCAGCTTTTTAATTGCGTGTCGTGATTATTTGGACGCACGTCACATGAACTTCATCCTCGTCTATCAATGTCAAACGTCGAACATCAATGATAAAAGTCCTTGGGCCAAGTGCTGATTTTTGCTGATTCAGTACCTCGTGTAGCTTACCTCCCTATTAAGTTACGCTAGTTTGGTGCACTCGGCCGATCGTGTATTGTCTATCACGAGAGAGTGACGTAAACTGCGTCATTCACTAATTACAGTACATAAACGCAGGCGACTTCTCGAAGCGCTGGTGTTTACACTCACGCTCGCGTATAATGGCGGAAGACACATGCGTGCGGAGGAAGGAGATACAATTTGTACACGATACAACGCGCTAGACATGTGATGTAAGACATACGGCCGAGTGCACCAAACTGGCGTAACTTAATAGGGAGGTAAGCTACCTCCCTATTAGTTATGCCCTAACTGTAGCGTAACTTACTAACGATGTAATTCTGAGAGCATAACTGGCGAGTAACACCAGAATAGTAACTAGCGAGGTAAAAATATCCACATTAATCAGCATCATCCCATTACAAAATTAATTGTCGCACATGCCAAATGTTCACCTATACTTTACTGTAAAATTCTGACGTGAATGGTCCTTCGTAATATTAAAAATGTGTCGTCACTCGCTAGGTCATAGGTGGTGAGTGTAAATAAAGAATCACGTTGAATCGGCTATCGGTCCAGACAAAATGCTGCCATTGTTGGGGCCGAAAATCTCGAAGTTGTTTATCGCTTTTTCAAAAAATAAGGACTAGCATGTCATTACAAACATATTTTGGGCGAGTGTCACATACAAATGTTGCAGTAAAAGGTACAATTTTCATGATAAAAATTCGGTTTTGTAATTGAATAGTTCAATGATGTATTAATAAACTGATGCCACTTCTAGCGTCCAATCTCTGTGGCGTGCTACAGTGATCCTGTCTTTTATAAACGGAGATACGTGTTCGATTCACGAAATGTTCATTTTTTTAAAACATGATGGTGACTTAATAAAAATCATTCAATATAATGGCCCAGGTATTGACATACCGTACTTAAGTATTTATTTATTATTAATCAATTGATTTATTAAATGTGTATTTATTATTATTTTTATACATCTTTTTTATTTACTTTTAATGTATTTATTAATTTATTTCTAATTTTTAATTATTCATTCATCCTTTTATATAACTAGGCATATGTGTTTATTCATTTATCTAATTATGTATTCGTTTATTTCAATAGTATTTGATTTCTTGTTAAATAATTAATTGATTAATTAATTTGATTGATTTGTTGGTTGACTAATTGTTTGAAATTATTTCTACAATTTTGCATGCATCATTGTGGATAGATTTAAAATATTTTATAATAAATTGGTCATAAATGTATCATTGAGTAAATAATGCATAAATTGATAATTAATGAATTGTATGATAGAAATCTCCCATTTATCATCATATCTATGTAATCGTCTATCGGGCAAATCAGAAATTATCATATAGTTACAGCATAAACAGTTATGCTTCAACTTACTCTTGGGTCCGGTCAGGTATAAGATTTAGCGTAAATTACTCGGAAGTTACTAGCCTAGTAGCTTACCCTGGTTTGGTGCTCTCAAAATTTTGGGTTACGCCTCAGTTACTAGCGAGGTGGCGTTATTCTTCAGCTACCCGCCATTGGTGCACTCAGCCAATTAATGTGTACCATAATTCGAGATTGTGGAAGTATGAACTGATATAAAATAAATGAATGTATCTCTTCAGCACAGCAAAAGATAGCGTACTTTCTTCGTATCGCCTTTTTAACAATACAAAATGTTGGTACGAACATGCCCATAGTGAAAACGAATGCCAAAAATCCTAGGTGTGTTCAATTAAAGGGGCACTTAGAGATGTGTTTGAGGCTGCGCCCTCAATTATGATAAAAACTGGGATTGGTATAAGTTTACAATTATATTACATGTATGAACTTACACCTATAAGGATTAAGACAAATCAGCCTTCTTTGTACAACAGAACGTCGATTAAAAAAATGCTGATCTGATCAGATCAGCATTTTTTACGTCAGAGAGTGTCCCCCTGCAGTATGCGTGATACATAACGCGAACCATATTTACATAGAGGGCGTTTTATGAAAAGTTTCATTTAATAGCGATGGTATTGTTTTAATCAAGTTTTACTGTACGACAATAATGGTAATTTTTAATGTTCATCTTGAATTCTGAAGTACACTAATTTTAAAAACAAATTGTCAACACCACTTCGTGCCCCTTTAAGAATGTAAAAAGCCTAATGTGGACTCCCTGATAATCTCATATTTAAACTGGGGGAAAGTGTACTTTAGGTCTACTAGTCCGATACTGGAACAGCCAGTATCGTTCGATACTGGTACAAAGTAAGTGTTTCAGTATCAGTCGATTCTGGGACATATAAAATGTTCCAGTGTCGGGCGATACTAAAACACATGTACCAGTATCGTTCAATACTGGGACAAATCACTACTGGTAGCATATGTTCTAGTATCGCCCGTTACGGGAACATAAAAACGTTCAAGTATCGCTCGATACTGGAACATAATTTGGTATTCCAGTATCGGCAGGTACTGGAACAATGAAATTGTACCAGTATCCAGCGATACTGGCATATTCCATGTGCTAGTATCGTGCGATACTGGTATAACAGTTTCTGGGACCTAAAATACGTTTGTTTCCCCCTAAACTGTATCGAGTAGGCAAAACTAGGCTGTGAGACTTATGACCGGTGCCAATAAACAAACGCATATCACCAAGGTTCTCAAAGATCGTCATTGGCTAACAATTAAAGAACGCATAATTGTTACTGTATATAAAGCTGTAAACAACAGGCTCTGCACCCAATCATATCAATGAACTTGTCACACCATACTGACCGTCGGCATATCTCCGCTCAGGTAGCCGTAAACTCCTTCCCTAACAGTGCCACTGCAACATGCGGGGAGACACAACATACGGGGGACATAACTCGACCCCTTCCCCCCCCCCCCCCCCAACACTTGTGGAAAATCACAGAAAAGTGAAAACAATGTGATTGCCAATGTCGCTGCGCAAACGAGAAGTCCATTTCTCATGTAATTACCAACAGTGATCATTATCAATTTTACAACAACAATTACGTTGTAAATCATTCATAAAACACTTATACATGTACGTATGTTGCAACATGGATAACCACCCCAGGGTGTGGTGTGTGGGAAATATTTATTTCCAGGTGTCAAAAAACTTATGTCTTTGCCGGCAATCACGAAGAACTATAATGAACCAACATCAAATGCCCGAGAAATCCGGTTTATCCTTGATGTAAGACAGCACAGAATTAACCTAGCCCAAAATCCTCTATTGAAGGATTAAAGGATTATACAGCTTAATTACGTAATGGGGTATTGACACTAGACTAACTTATAAATGCCTTACACATCAATAATATACCAGAGATCCTAAATTGCCCTACACATGGACGGGGACACGAGAAAATAACAGCGTGAAGAGCTCGGCCATTGTCAAGGTTGAATCAAGCTGCAGAAAGCGGTGAATATCAGTTTGAAACCGATTTGCAACTAGTGCTTGAGTCAATCTCAACAAAATTGTCATATTTTGACGCTCATAGTAACATTTTTAATTAGAGCTTTAAAATCACTCCTTACCTTCAAAAATTGGTCATTTACAGATTTGTTAAGATGTCACCATATCTTTGTGTCGTTTGTATTTTGGCGTCTTTTTGTTTCATTATCTCAGGCAGCCGATAACTGGTTGGTTTCGATGTGATAAGTCCTCAATACAATGACATACGATCTGTTTGATAGCTTTATTATGGGAAATGAATAATTATAATCCATATTCAATCAAGTTTAATTACGCGTAAGCATTTTGTTATCATGCCACTTACGAATAACTTTAAAAAATACCATTGTGTCTCCTCGGCTTAGAAAAAATGTTAATACAATACAGATGGGTGGTGCACATAATATTTATTTTTCTTCATTATAATACATGACAATAACCTTATACCGGTGTTACGTCTCACTATATCTCCCAAGATATAAACAAATACAATATTGTTCTAGAGAAATCTGTAAATTGAAACATTACTAGAAACATAAGTCAGTAAATATGATAGCGAGTGTAACAGCTTTGGAGTGTACTGTTTCTATTTCATACATGACTGACCCCATGACGTGTTACAATTAGTAAAAGCTTTGCTTCTCAAACATAATGGGCCGTATTTACGTACATATTTATTCACGTACATATTTAAACGGGGTTTTAAGCTAAACACGCGTTAAACCTCGACTTTTAACACATTGTGCTAAACGCAATTCTCGAAAATGTGTTTACTTAAACACGCGTCTAACTAACTCACTGAAAAGTGTCTAACTTTGAACATGGGTATGGGGGTAGTTAAGCGATTAATTGTGTCTCCTCGGCATTATATAGTAGGTATATGTTAATAAGAAACCAAACATTATTATATACATACAGACGAGTGGGTGTTAAGCACTTTGTCCCAATATTGTTCTAGAATGGTGTAGATAATACTTATATTACTTCATTATTGACAATATCCTTATACCGTTGTTACGTCTTAATATATCGCGCCGAAATATTACTCACTTAAAAGTGTCTAATTCTAAACATGGGTATGGGGGTAGTTTAACAACACATTGTGTCTCCTCGGCAGTATAGAGTAGTTATACGTTAATAAGAAACCAAACATTATTTTATACATACAATACATACAGACGAATGGTGAAGATAATACTTATATTTCTTCATTATTGACAATATCCTTATACTGGTGTTACCTCTTAATATATCGCGCCGAAATATAAACAAATACAATATTGGGAAAAGGTGTACTTTAGGTCCCAGATACTGGTATACCAGTATTGTTCAATACTGGAACATAAGGGTTGCCAGTATCGGTCGATACGAGTAAATATTTTACTGTTCCAGTATCGGTTGATACTGGGATACCAAATTATGTTCCAGTATCGAGCGATACTGGTACACGTGATACCAGTGAGATTTGTCCCAGTTTAGAACGATACTGGTACATAAATATGTTCCAGTATCGCCCGATACTGGAACAATTTATATATATGTAACATACTGGAACACTGAGTTTACTGGAACATTGACTTTGTACCAGTATCGGACGATACTGTGTGTTCGATACTGGTACAGTCCAGAATCTGGGACCTAAAGTACACTTTGTCCCAATATTGTTCTAGAGAACTCTGTGACTTTGAACTTTACTGGAAACATATTCAGTAAATATAGTAACGGATCTATAAATACACGAAGTGCACATAATATCTATTTGTCTTCGTTATTAATATTCATGACAATATTCTTATAATACTCGTGCTACGTTTTAATATATCGTGCCAAATATAAACAAATACAATATAGTTGTAGATATTTTATTAGAGATACAGTTAATATACGTATGTAATAGTTGGTGTATCGCATCCATTTCACACATGACGTGTTACAATTGATAAAAACCTTGTTATAAATCCATATGTAATGTGTATTGAATAAAATGTAAAGTTTACTCACAATCGTGTATTGCTCCCATGTGGTCGAGCACTTTATCTAACTGATTCATATAAACAACTCTGGATATTATATTATATATTTATTCTCGTATATAAATGATTTGATCAAATTGGGTCTAAATCATTTTGACTCACCCTGTAAAAGCTTTACGCACATAGATTGTGTGACTTTGAAACCACACGATTTTTCGGGGATTTTTATAGTCAATCCATTACATGGAAATGTATAGCCTATAGCAGACAATAAAATTCAAATTATTGACTTTCCAACCACAGCGTAATTTTTATCGTGTGCTCCCAATGAGACTTGGTATCGGTAGGAGATGTTTTTAGCCACTTGCCAGCATGCTTTGCAGGGCGTTATCGCTTCATTATTATTATTTTTTCTAAATTTTTAACTATCACTGGGTCAAGACTTTTTCCCTTTGTTAAAAATAATTCCCATGGCAAAAATTTATGTTCATATAATAATCTCAGCTGTATATGATAAAAAATCTTACAATAAATCCGGGTCAAAACCTACCTATGACCCAACTGAACACGATGAAGGTTATCACGGACGCCCTGAGTTCCGTTTGATACTTTTGGCGGATCTCTTTTTTCGATAAATTGAAATTATTTCGCCAATTGTATACAAATACGGATTGATCGCAGAATTGATTGGTAATACAAAGGTCACTGCCCATGCGTATACTGATGTTGGCAGAGTTATGACCCTGGCTTGAACTAGAATTCCCATGAGAACAATTGGAAACCAGCACATAAAATCCGTGGCCACTATTGCCATGACTTTAGCCGTGACTTGAATCTGTTCTTTAATTCCGCGTGTTCGTCCAGCTTCTTGCGATGATTTTTCAATGGTTCTCAATATCTGTATGTAACACGCTAGAATAGTTATGACACCTATGGAATTAACACCAAGGAATAGCGCTGTAGAATAATATAAGCCACTTTCAATTCCTGTAATGTTAGTTAAAATTTTTCGATGAATATACACTTCAGTACCATCCTGGAATATTAATTCGTTGTCGTAATAAAAGGTTTTATTTTCAATTTCTGATGTTGATGATGAAAATAAAGATAAAGGCAGTCCGATACAAACATGCGAATTATCATAAAACCTAAAGTCTTTTCCCGCTAAAATGGATGGAACTACACCTAATGCCAGTGAACATATCCATATGATAAAAAGACATAAAACTAATGATTTTCTTCCCATTTTGTGAAAAGAATACGGAAACGTAAGATTAATACATCTATCTATACTGATTACTATCAGTATAAATACCGAGGCTTCACTGGATGTGATTGACAGCGCGCCAGCAATTCTACAAGTTATTCCAGATCGCCAGTTTTCTGCTTGTAGAGGAAAGTATTCGCCAAAGTAGATATCAGCAGAGGCCATCATTATCATATAGATTCCCATGAGTGAGTCAGACATAGCCAGATTACTAAAAAGTACATTTTGAACTACATTTGATTGAGGATATTTCTTTCTCCAAACTAAAACAAATACATTACCTAACACGGCATTGATACCAATTAACCACGTCATACACATCAATACCTTGTTTGATAATAACCGATCACACGTCGAAAACGGTGATATCTCATTTGTTGCGTCACAGTTTGCACCAACAGGCACGTAACAATCGCATATCTCGGGTTGAGTAACGAGCAATCGAGACTTATTGGAAAGTTCCCAGAGAGATTTTTTGGTAATATGTATCAACGCATTTTCCGTCAAATCAAGAAAAAATAAAGTGGTAAGATGTTTTAGAATTGGTAAGGCTGTTAATTTATTTGCCTTGAGAGATATAGTTTCAAGATTTACTGTTTCGATAAATAGTTTGGAATGCAGCTTTGACAATTCAGCTTGTTTAATCCTTTGAAAATATTTTCATTTAAGTTCTCTAAGTAATTCGAAGTAAGAATGAGAGTTTTCAATTTGAATGCACGTTTGAATAGGTTGTCAGAAAATTTGACAAATATGTTCATTGGTAAATTCAAAGCCTGTATATTAGTCAAAGCATGAAAGGTATCATTACTAAGTGTGGCTAATCGATTTAAACCCAAGTTCAGGTCAATCAAGTTTTCCAGATCCCTAAATAGTCCGCGTGGCAAAATGTTCAAATTACAATCACTAAGCTTAAGATACGTCAAGCTCCTCATCCCTTGAAACAAGTCGATATGAAATGTGGTAAAATTATTTAGAGCTAAAAAAATTTGTTTTAAATGCCTCATCCCATGAAACAATGCCTCTGGTAACGTGGTTAGTTTATTGGAGTCTAAATGAAGGTAAATCAAACGTCCCATTCCATTAAACAGTGCCTCTGGTAATGTGGTTAGTTTATTGTTATTCAAGTTTAGTCCTTTCAGTTTTCTCTGATCACTAAATAGTTCAACTGGTAACGTGGTTAGTTTATTGAAGTTTAAAAGAAGGCTAATCAAATGTCCCATTCCAGTAAACAGTTCACCTGGTAATGTGGTCAATTTAACGTTGTTCAAATAAAGTTCCGTTAAATGTCTCATCCTACGAAACAGTTCCCCCGGTAATATGGTCAATTCGTTGAATTGTAAAAAAAGCGAATTCAATTGTCCCGTTCTATAAAACAGTTCAACTGGTAATGTGGTTAGTTTATTGGAGTTTAAACGAAGGTAAATCAATCCCATTCCATTAAACAATGCCTCTGGTAATGTGGTCAGTTTATTGTTGTGCAACTGGAGATACATTAGATGTCCCATCCCACGAAACAGTTCCTCCGGTAATATAGTCAATTCATTGAATTGTAAATCAAGCAAATTCAAATGTCCCGTTCCATTAAACAGATCAACGGGTAATGTGGTTAGTGTATTGTTATTCAAGTATAGTCCTTTCAGTTTTCCCTGATCACTAAATAGTTCAACTGGTAATGTGGTTAGTTTATTGGAGTTCAACAGGAGCCCTTTTAAACGCCTCATCCCATGAAACAATGCCTCTGGTAATGTGGTTAGTTTATTGGTGTCTAAATAAAGGTAACTCAAATGTCCCATTCCATTAAACACTTCAACTGGTAATGTGGTCAGTTTATTGTTGTTCAACAGGAGCCCTTTTAAATGTCCCATCCCACGAAACAGTTCCACCGGTAATATGGTCAATTCGTTGAATTGTAATAAAAGAAAATTCAAATGTCCCGTTCCATTAAACAGTTCAATTGGTAATGTGGTTAGTGTATTGTTATTCAAGTATAGTTCTTTCAGTTTTCCCTGATCACTAAATAGTTCAACTGGTAATGTGGTTAGTTTATTGGACTCTAAATGAAGGTCAATCAAACGTCCCATTCCATTGAACAATGCCTCTGGTAATGTGGTTAGTGTATTGTTATTCAAGTATAGTTCTTTCAGTTTTCCCTGATCACTAAATAGTTCAACTGGTAATGTGGTTAGTTTATTGGAGTCTAGATGAAGGTCAATCAAACGTCCCATTCCATTAAACAGTGCCTCTGGTATTGTGGTTAGTGTATTGTTATTCAAGTATAGTTCTTCCAGTTTTCTCTGATCACTAAATAGTCTACTTGGCAACGTGATCAAATTATTGCAATTCAGATGTAAGCAAAACAATGATTTTAGACCTTGAAATACATAATCTGACAAGAGACTCAATTTATTGTGATTTAACAAAAGCGTGGTTAGAATATCCATCCTCAAAAATAGTCGGTCAGGCAACATGTCTAAAGCGTTGTCACTCAGATTGAGATGTACCAATTCCACCAAATCCTCAAATGTCCCATTTGACAATGTTGTCAGATTATTGCTATTCAATTTTAGTTCCATCAAATTTCCAAGACCAACAAATAATCGATTTGATAATGTTGTTAATTTATTGTTATTCAAGTGCAAATGACATAATCTGCTTCGACCCAAGAACAGGTCTCGTGGTAAGGTTGTGAAACTATTGTTGTCAATGTCTAGGTGGTCTAGAGAATGTAATTTACTGAACAGACGAGCATCAATCGAGAGCAATTTGTTGTTATTGAGCATCAGAATCTCCAATTTATCAAGTCCTAAAAACGTATTATCTGTGATTGAAGTCAATTTGTTTTTACTTATTACCAACACTCTTAACTTCCCTAATCCCAAAAATGTCTTGTCGGATAAATTTGTTATATGATTGCGTCCGAGAAATAAGGAAATCAGATTTTGCAATCCGTAAAATGTTCCAGCATTTAATGTGACCAATTTGTTTCCCCGTAGCAGTAGTTTCGTTATACTTCTCAATCCCCCAAAAGGCCCCTGAAAATAATCTGATTGAAGTTGTGTTATACCTTTGTTTGAAAGGTGTAATGTATATATCTGATTTGGGTAAATTATCATCGCTTTTATAATTTCATTTGCCAATGTATCATTACATAGATATACAACTTCTCTATAGCCAAGAATGGTATCACAACTTGAATTAAAATCTAGTGCACATACTCCTCCGTCCTGAAGATCACATGTTATCTGTTCATCATACCCTCGTACTCTGTTACAATTTGGTAGCTCAATTACATTTGTATCGGGCAGTGTGTCACCCGCGGTAAGATCTCCATCAAGTTCAGGGCATATTGGCATTGATTCTAATGCTAGTAACCCCTTGATTGTAATTATAAAATCACCTTTTAGATCAATACGAATATGTTCATTTAAAAAGGTAGAAATGCATGTTTCATTCTGTACATTAAATACTAGATATTTATATACACAATCTACCTTTCCCTCACGCTCAACATATAAGAAAACGGGTTCCTCTGAATCATTAAGTGTCATTGGGATTTCGATGTGGGTGTTATATCCCGGCTTGGCGGTGACCCGGAGATTGCAGGCGCGATGTGCACTTCCTTCGAATGAAAATGTTCCTTGACTGTCATTTCGCTCTTCAACAATGCACTCTTGGGCGTCAATGCCGTCTGCGTTCCACAGAGGTTCCACCACCAATATCTGCGCCGCAGATGTTGATTCGCCATGACTAATGTTCCTGTTGAAAATGGACGTTGATAAAATGATCGACAGCCGAAAGATCAAACTAACCACCTTCTTGATATCAGACATACTAACGTTTATTATATCAATAGTACTGAAATTGACATTATTTTAATTGCTTGCTAATACTGTTCATGTACCAGCAAAACCAATTGTCGTGAAGTGATTTCGGTCGGCATCTCTCTAACCGATCAAAGGCCCAAAAGTCTTTGTCGTCAATTGCTTTGTTTAGAACAATTGAACACTGCGATAAAGTCAATATTTACGTTTGGTTGTATCCAAGACAAAAGCTTAAGCAGATATGGTGAGTGAACAATTCGACGATCAACGATATCAAATGAATCTAAGGGACATCCAAAAAGTTCTGCCATATTATCTACTTAAATTCCTGGCCGACCACGCATAGAAAATGTCCAAACCTTATCGATGAATCGCTCGTAGGGAGTATATTATCATAACTTTGCTCAGCAGATTAGAAGTAAGGTTTTGTTTGTTAAGGATATTAAAACCATGATTATACTATCTCTGATTAGGCCTGTTTTGACAATTATGAGAAGTATTTATTGATTTTCTGGTCAGATATTCATTTCATGATATTCATTATACCAGCATTTCTGCCGAGGTGACATCTTAGTTACAAACATCTTTTTATGGTACATGGCACTGAAAGATTGGGAAAGGGAATAAAGAACTGTACTTATTTTTATTAAGCTTAAACTGAAGTTTTATTATCGTTGGTGTGTTTAACGTTTATCGTTTGTGCCATTGTTGTTTTTGACATGTTGACGCTTTCTCTGTCGACTTTCATATTTTGAACTGTTTGGCCGTCTATAGTTGTCACGTTAGTCACAGTAACATTTCAAAAAACCGAACCGAACCGACGTTAAAAACCGAACCGACGTTAGTACAGAAGACTCGAGGCAAATCGACGGGAAATTTGACGCCTCTGTTGTGAAGTGATACGTTATAACACTGACAGTTTTCTTTGTTTTTGCTTTAACCGGTGTCTCCGTTGCTGCGTAAAAACAAAGATACCCATAAATAGAAATAACCCAGACCATGGTGAACACGGTTGGCTGTATATTTTGAATCCGTATTGGATTCAAAGTAAAATTACTTTGATTATATTATTCAAAAAAATATTAACACGTTAGAACTAAAGTATTTAAACTTGAAACCATTGGAGTTGGACAAATTAAATCCGGTGTAGGCATCATGTTTTGAATGTTATTCGTCATAAACAATATGCCGCATAAACCTTGGACGCACATTTGAACCTTGAATATTGGTGAACGAGACCATATATCCGTCATCATCTGATCAAATCTGACTGACTTAAAGCTTCATTGAACACTTTTTTCATTGCCATGTTTCTTCGAACGGTTTCATAAAACCTTAATCCCTTAGAATTTAGTGTTTATGTCCCCGCTCTGATAGAAAGACACTCGTTTAGTTTGCCGTGCCATTAGTCATGTTAGTCGAATTCAATATCGCTCCTGAGATTCCGCCTAACCTAGGAGCACATTAGAGGCCAAGCGCAAAGACGCGGCTAAAAGGCAAGGTCAATAGATCTTTTGCCTTTTTCATTTTAAAAGAGCTATTCCTGTTCCATACATAGATTGTGTCTATAAATCATTGCTATCATTTTTGTTCAAAATGCATATGTTTCAAATTATAAAAATAATAATTTTAACTTTATTTTACAATTTTGCTAGCATTCATCGTGCAATACAGAATAAGCAGTAGTTAAACCGTTGCCATGACCACCGATTTCAGTATGAGATGGGTGATTAAACTATTGCTATAAAAGAGTGCATTTCTGTTGAGGCAAAAATAAAGAAAATACAAAGTAATTAGTTCTGGTTGTCTATCAGAGACGCCGAGTGAGAGCGGTTTTGGTTCGGCAATAGCGGTACGTAAGCGTACATCTAATCCAAAACGTTGCACAATTTTATGTAATTTATTCAAAATCTCAAGCTCATGTAACAGATTTGAATCGTGTAAATTTAGCTGGTAAATTTCTTCTTTACAATTTAACACCTCGGCCATAAACATTGAGTTGATACTTTCAATTATTTATATTAAAAAAACACCTAACAAACACATAAACAGACTGACGGATGCTGACGGAAATACGGGTTATAGGATTTTCATTTAAGACTCATTTTCTGGTTTGAATTAACTTTTCTTTAGAATAAATTGAGTCCCATGTTTTATGATATTACCACTGATTCTTATTAATAGTGGCATGACTAGTAGGAGAGTTACAAGATATCACCTTTCACGTACAATATACTATGCCAAAATAGTATACTGTGTGACTATTTCAGATATCATTTAGGTAAAAATACTACCAATTTCGCATGTTAAGAGCGCATTTGTATCATTTGTACCTTTTGTCAGTAAATTGTCAATTTTCGGGTTCCCGACTACGTCACTTCAGCTTTATTTTGATGTATTTATATTTATTGATAGCATGTTTTATAGAATTTACTGTGTATGGTACTTGACACAATTAGTACTTGGATGAATTCTGAAAATCTCCGAGTTATCTGTGTACAATTCAAAACCTCATGAATATACGCGATACGTGCCATCCAATCAAATGCCGTCCTTTACATGTTACGCGCAATAAGCGCAGGTCACTGACGGAGAACCAAGTACGTCCGCGTAAACATTAGTAACCCCGCGTATGATGCAAATCAAGTTCGAT
This sequence comes from Ophiura sarsii, assembly GCA_035610835.1. Taxonomy (NCBI): domain Eukaryota; kingdom Metazoa; phylum Echinodermata; class Ophiuroidea; order Amphilepidida; family Ophiuridae; genus Ophiura; species Ophiura sarsii. The sequence goes on from CM069452.1 coordinate 32,995,148, forward strand.
CACCAAAACAATTCGCGTAATGCCATGAACGCATGGCGTATTTGCACAACGCAGTAGTTACGCCGTGTCGAGTGGTTCGCTTGCACGATTTTGATAAGATCGGTCGATTCCTTTTTCATATGCTATTACACTAATACAAATTTCAAAAACATTGATGTAAAAGCGTTACATCATTATGGATAGAACAAAATATTTGCAGTCATCAAATTCTTCTTTAATCTAGTAAGTTCCCTTAACAATCACTATTTAGTTTTACTTTATGTTGCTTAATGATACGGTATTTATGCTTTCTTCTGAATTGCTTCGTTTTTAGCACGGAGTTTTATTTAGTAGGTGTTTCTTGATTTCATTTTGTGTGCTATCCTGTTAATTGCTTACTAGCCTAGACATGCCTAGAAATTGCAACATAAATAGTTTTTGTTGTAATTGTTTCAAAATGCCCTTCCGAACATTATATTAAAAATCGATAAAATTGGAAGTTGAGGAAAAATCCTAATTTGCATAACAATATATGTATGGGTACATTTAGCCATATCAGTCGGGTATATACAGGGGTTACCGTGCACCCCACCACACAGGACTCCCCCAAACCAACTTTCTTGACTCTTTTCATGGTCTTAAAACATATTCAGGATGTTACCGAAAAATGGAGTCTATACCATTCAATCATACCTTGTCATATACTTAAAGAGTATGCACATACGTTTACTGAGTGGATTAAAAGCTATAGATATAATAATGTATTAATAATGTATTGGAAAACCTTGTGACTAAATCCACAAAAGTCAGCTACAACTGCACAGTGTGTAAACCCACTAACTACGAGAACGGTTAATATGCCAATGCACTGAGCTAGAACCCCCTAGATGTAGCTAGAATCCCCTAAATGTAGTGGAAACCACAATTCAATTTATTAATACTTAGTTATTATTAAATAATCACCCAAAACATTTGGTAAAATCAAATCATTCCTTATGGGTGGGGAGGGTTAGTTATACGAGTGAGTACTCACCAAATCGGCGTACAAACGAATGGCTTAGTAACATAACGCTCGATGTACCCCCTATCTGGGCCATAACCAGCGCACAGACACTACAAGCCTTAATTCCGTATAGCCTAGGACATGTAACCGAATAAAAGGGTGTACCTAGACAAAATTGCAACATAAACCATTTTTGATGTAATTGTTTCAAAATGCCCTTAATGTTAACATTAAATCAAAAATTGGAAGTTGGGGAAAATCCTAATTTGCATATCAAAATATGAGACTCACCTTTGTGACAATTTTGATTCTGTATCACTTTCCAAAATGGCTGCCAGATGGTTGAAGTTGATGTTAAATGACCTAAATCAATTGTTTTGTATTGTAAATGACCATACTGTATAATACCAATACCCAAATATAATGTGACATCATTCACTATATATGTTTTCCAATGTCTCGTCTAGGTCTTCCTTCACATCTACGTCAGGACTCAGTGGGTTTCCTTCAGTTGCAGGATCACCCCGTGAACCAAATGATGTCAATATTTGCTCTATATTATACGTAAATGACTTTCAAACTCTTCCCTAAAGCTATACAGAGATTCTGCCGCTTCCGGAGTTATGGAGCAGTCTTTGGCCGATCATGTATTTATGGGGAATTCAATAGACAGTCATCAAATGGAGATAGATGAAAAATCGTGGTTTTAGATTCGTGAGGCGTGTGCGTTTGCTGACGTCTATAATATTATAATTTTGAATATATACGTCAATAACAATTTGTCATATTCGGGGGGTAAAGTAACCTTGGATGCACAATTGAACCTTGAATATTGATGAACGAGATTATGGCCGTCATCATCTGATCGAATCTGACTGCCTTTAAGTTTCATTAGGCACTTTTTTCATTGGCCCGTTTCTTCAAACGGTTTCATAAAACCCCAATCCCTCAGTATTTAGTGATTATGTTCCCGCTCGGATAGAAAGACACTCGTTTAGTTTGCCACGCTATTAGTCATGTTAGTCGTATTCAATCACATCTATACATGCTTGGACTGATGCGTTTTTAGTTTTTTTCTTCAGTACATCTGAGCGCACACCCCACCCGCACTCAGGAGCTCATGAAGTATGCTAGCCTTGTTCGTACAGCAGCAGCGCAGTACACAGGGTGGGGTTGGCGTTCATATGATGTACAAAATCGCTTGCGTCAAATGCGCCAACCCTCAAAGCAATGGTCAATTTTGGACGGAGAGTTGTGGACACTCTACGTCTTTTCGTCTGTTCATCGTGGCCCACGCTCCCAACCAGCTGGTATAGGGGGTTCTTCTTTTCGTCCCTGAGGCTCAAGCCAAGGAAAAAATCAGCAAGGGGGTGGAAAGGGGGCGCAAGGGGCGGCGCAAAGGTGGGGCGCGGTGTGTTACGACTTCAATGGTTCAGGTTGCTCTCGCGCATCGGTGCTCCAAGTGTCAAGGGCAAGGCCACGGTGCGAGTTCTTGCAAACAACCATAACTCAACTTGCAATCATGGCCCTTTTTGTCTAAAGTGCAAATTTTCTTCTCCCATTAATGTTACAGCTTTGAAACCGTGGTTGGTACGCTATCCAGACAAAACGTCGTCCGGTATTCTTTTGAATGGGTTTTCGGACGGTTTTAAATTAGGTTATCAGGGTATTCGGGGTGCACGCGATTCTCCAAATTTAAAATCGGTTCGTCTTGATCCTTCTGCTGCACGTTTGAAATTGGATAAGGAGATTGCCCTTGGTTGCATCGTAGGCCCTTTGATTTTCGGCCCTTACCCAAGCTTATTGTTTCTCCGATTGGTCTAATACCGAAGTCTGAACCAGGAAACGTTAGACTCATTCAACATCTTTCATTTCCAGACGGGGTATAAGTTAATGACGGCATAGATCCTAGTTTTTGCACAGTTAAATATGCAATTTTTGATACCGCAGTTGGATTGGTAGCGAGCTTTGGTACTGGTGCGTTAATGGCGAAAGCCGACATCCAGTCTGCCTTTCGGTTACTACCCGTTCATCCGGACGATTTTGAATTATTGGGGATAAATGTGGGGGTCAGTTCTTTGTTGACAAAGCTCTCCCGATGGAGGCATCATGTTCTCCGGCCTTATTCGAACGTTTTTCGACATTTTTAGAATGGGCTACAAAAAGTCGTTCCGGTTTAAATTCAATAACCCATTTCGCGGATGACTTCCTTTTCGTAGGCGCGCAGGGCAACACCCGTTTGGCATGCAGTAGGTTAGTTGGAATTAGTTGGAGTTTAGTTGAACAGTTATGTCACGATTTAGGTGTCCCTTTAGCCACGGAAAAGTCCGTCGGTCCCACTTCTAAATTTGTTTTCCTCGGTTTAGAAATAGATTCGGTTCGGCAGGTTATCACTGTTCTTGAGGAAAAAGTTTGTGCTATTATCTTCATGGTAGAAAAATGTCTGGCCACGGCTTTGTCTTTAAAAGAACTTCAGTTAGTAATTGGTTCTTTGTCTTTCGTGTGCAAAGCGGTATCTCACGGTAGAGCGTTTCTCCGTAGGCTCATTAATTTGACTTGTGGTACCAGGAAACATTGGCACCAAATTAAGCTAACTACAGGAGCTAAGGCGGATTTAAGAATGTGGATTTTATTTTTGAAGGAGTTTAACGGTGTCTCAATAATTTCTAATCAGTCTTGGCTCGGGGAAGAGGATGCGGAGTTTTTCACTGATGCCAGCGGTAGCTTGGGTTTTACAGGTTTTTACAGCGGTAAATGGTTTCAGGGGCGTTGGCCAGACAATATGGGGATAAAACGTTCCATAGCGTGGTTGAAATTTGTTCCGGTTGTGACAGCTGTTAGCTCTTTGGGGTCATCTGCTGAAGGGGAAGCGCATTATTTCGAGATCTGACAATGAGGCGGTGGTGGCTATTTTAAATAAGCAAACTTCAAAGTGCCCAACTATAATGAGCCTTTCCACCCACATCGCTGCCTTATCCTTTGTGCACAAGGTCAATTTATGGGTAGACCCTACGGCCAGTTTCGTTGTTAAAAAGTTGCTGGAGGGTTGTAGGCGCCAGGGTACTCAGTCTGACGGCAGACTCCCCCTTACTTTTAGGTTATTTTGCCGTCTAGTTTCTTTGTTACCCTCGATTTGCAGTTCAAATTTTGAATTGTTATTATTCAGAGCTGCCTATCTCCTAACCTTTTTTGTTTTGTTTTTTAAGGGTAGGCGTTTTCTGAATATGTAAAGGTCAGAGACGTTCGTGACGGTCCTCTTTTTATTCATTTCAATTTGGATCCTCTGACTCGTTATCAGTTCTCTCAGGGCCTGAAGCGAAGTATTCAAGCTTTCGGCCTTTCCCCTGCACATTTCAGTTCCCATAGCTTTAGAATAGTAGCCGCAACGTCGGCTGCAATGTGCGGTTTGTCAGGGTGCGAAATCCAGTCATTAGATAGATGGAAATCGGCAGCTTTTAAATCATATGTCAGACCCGGTCATTTGGACTCAATTTTCTAGTCTTAATATTATCGCTAAAGTTGATGTTTGTTCAATATCTCCGTTACATTGCTCGTGCCATATTTTCCCCTTTATTCATTTTTTATGTCATATGCAGGTAATTTGCGTACTCTGATATAATTGGCGACAGTCTGGTAGGTCGCGTGTCTTCAACTATGTTACAACTGAGGGGAGGCGGGCAGGTAACATGGCAAGGCTTCGGTGGTTTAAGACTTGGGGGTTACGTGAAAAGTTGTCCAAATGGCTAAGGAGGCGTAGGTGTCCTACTACCATTGTGGTCCATGTGGGTTCAAACGATCTTTTCAGTGGCAGCACAATTTCTGCGTTACAGTTTCAAGTAGAGGAATTACTATCCGCTCTGAGCCATTTGTATCCTAACACAAGAATCATTTGGTCTGATATTTTGCCTCGACTCTTTTATCGTGATGCTCGCAGTCAAAAAGCCGGTAAGAGATGTGTGTCCAATATCATCAATTATTGCGCTCATAGCATATGCTGCAGACTTCCTAATATGTGTTTTATTAGACACCCTGCTATTACGCCCAGTGATCGTTCACTCTACTTGTATGATACTGTGCATCTAACAGAAAAAGGTAAGCAAATCCTTATTTCTGATTGGGAAAACGCGTTGGTGTTCTTTAACTCTCACACAAGCCTCAGATGATTTCCGCCACAGTCTTCCTAATCCTATTTATGAAAAAAGGGGGGGGGGGGGTAGGCAAGTGTTCCCATTTTTCGTCGTAAAATGACAAAACTTGTGTGGCAGTTTTGGTTTTTTCTTTCAATGTAAAGGAGTACTTTACAATCTTTTAAAATTGTAACCGTTGATATGCATTATTTATTCAATACGTATTTGTACAAAATGTAATGCAAATTGTGCGTTTTCACACAAAGGAGTTAAAATTTGGTTTAAATTAAACCAGTATGAAATTATGGAATTTTATTGTTGGTACTCATTGTATGTACGAGTACATGTAACAACAAGGTATCGTTAAATGCAAAGATCGAAACAGGATCATGGTTTTGTACCTACTTCAGTAGTCGATTAGTGAACGCAAAAACGGATGGGCGAAGTAATCTTTCCATCCTCGTCGTAAAACATTACGTCATGTTTAAATCTGTTTTCAGCCTTTATGTAAACAAAATTTGTGTAATGCAATTGCATGTCTACCCTTTTAAACTTAATATAAATTCGCGGTTCTGCTTTAATTGAATGACCTTGATTTTTTTCAAAAATATCAAGGTATTCTATCTGTTGTGTTTCTTTCTTCTTACCTTGATTTTTTCAATAATCGAGGTATTGTATCTCTGCCGTTTCTTTCTTCATCATCTTCTTTCTTGCAGATCCATCTACAAAATGCATCTCCTCCTACATCTTACATGCTACAATCACCAGACTTGGTCAGTAGAACCGCCCACCTAACCTTCATATAGGGTGTTCACAGTTTGAGGTCAAAGATCACACAGGGATCACTATGGGTCAAAAGGTGATTTTCACTTAAAACGCTCTTGCAATTTAGTGAAATGACCTAGGATCGTCAAAATTAGTCCACATATTCATTATGACCGTACGCATATATAATAGTTGGGGTCTAATTTTCAATTCGATCACTTAAAATGTATCTTGTCTCAGAGGAAATGACTGATGACCTTCATAATTGGTCAAAAGATTCCTTGGGTCGATGCACATATAGGGTGTTCAGCGATTAAAATTGACATGTCATACGGGGTTACCAGGGGTCATTGAACTATACAGGTGTAAAACATAAGACATGCTCTGATTTTGACCGGACTACATTTTCCTTGTGCACATTGATAAGCCAAGAAAAAAGTCGATCATAAGTTTGGGGTCAAAGGTCAAGAAAAGGTCACTAGGGGTCAAAATGTAAATTTTCACTTAAAACGCTCTTGCATTTAAAAAAAACCACAGGAACTTCAGAATCGGTCAACATATTCACGATTACCATCCCCATAAATAATACTCATTTTTTTAAAATCGTTTTTTTTTTTTGGGGGGTCACTAGGGGTCAACATGTACATTTTAACTCTATTCACTCAATATACTACTTGTCCGAGAGGAAACGACTGATGATTGTCAGAATTGGTCAAAAGATTCCTCGTATCAATGTTCATATAGGTTGCTCCTGCACTAAAGGTGACATGTCACACGGGGTCATTAAGGGTCATTGATCTATACAGGGGTCAAATTGAAGACATTCTCCGATTTTAACCGGACTTGTTTCTTCTTGTGCGCATTGTTAAGCCAAGAAAAAGGTCAATCATAAGATTGGGGTCAAAGGTCAAGAAAAGGTCCCTAGGGGTCAAAATGTAAATTTTCATTCCATTCACTCAAAATGCTACTTGTCCGAAATGGACTGATTATTGTCAGAATTGGTCAAAAGATTCCTCGAATCAATGTTCATATAGGTTGCTCCTGCAGTCAACATGACATTTCAGACGGGGTCATTGACATAATACAGAGGTAAAATTAAAGATATGCTCTGATTTTGACCGGACTACTTTTGTCTTGTGCGCATTGATAAGCCAAGAAAAAAATAAATCATCATACCAAGGTCAAAGGTCAAGAAGAGGTCACTAGGGATCATTTTCTCATAAAAATCAAGGTGGCCTGGTCTTAGACCAGAGCATGATCTAGTTCTTTCTTTCTTTCTATCTTGCAGACCCATCTACAAAATGCATCTCCTCCTTCATCTTACACGCTACAATCACCAGACTTGGTCAGTAGACCCACCACCTAACCTTCATTTTCACTTAAAACGCCCTTGCAATTTAGTGAAATGACTTAGGATCTTCAGAACCGGTCCACATATTCCTTATGACATTACGCATATATAATGGTTCGGTTTTTAAAATCAAAAATTATTTGGGATCACTAGGGGTCAAAATGTTAATTTGTACTCTTTTCACTTAAAATGGATTTTGCCTCAAAGGAAATGACTGATGACCGCCGGAATTAGTCAGAACAGATTCCTTGGGTCCGTGTACATTATAGGGTCTTCAGCGATTAAAAGTGACATGTCATATGTGTCAATTGTAGTCATTGACCTATAATACTGGGGTAAAATTGAAGATGTGCCCTGATCTTGATTGGACTAGTTGCATTTTAAGTCATTCAATAATACAAGAAAGAAAATAAATCATGACCTTGGGGTCAAAGGTCACACAGGGGTCACTCGGGATAAAACGTGATTTTCACTAAAAATGCTCTTGCAATTTAGTGAAATGACCCAGGATCGTCAGAATCAGTCAACATATTCCATATGATTGTACGCATATATCATAGTTTGGTTTTTAAAATGCTTCTTGTACCAGAGGAAATGACTGATGACCCTCATATTTGGTCAACAGATTTCTTCAAAACACTGTTGCCTTTATCAACACATAATAGGTAGTGAGTGATTAACTACTGCTATCGACGCTAGTTGGTTGCTTAGCGACGACTCTGGAGTTTCTAGATGTGTTTTTTCTCCAGATAGCAATAGTTCATCAAAAACATATGAGAGATGATACTACCCCTCATCACGATTCATGGTGGTGGGCCCCTTCTTTCTTATCTCTGTATTCAATACCGCTCTGACGAATCCGCCTAACCTGGGAGCACATTAAAGGCCAAGCGCAAAGACGCGGCTAATAATATGCATTAAATTGAATTATTGTAAGGGTCCTTTAGGTTTTTGTTATCCTATTATATCAATTCTCTTCCCGTGTAACATATAAACATTTCGTATATTCATTCTTGTTAACTAATAAAAAGAATAGAAAAGGACAAGGGACGACTAATGACATATAGCTCTTTTGCCATTTTCATTTAAAAAAAGCTATTCCTGTTCCATGTACAGTTTGTGTCTATACATCTGAATTGCTTTAATTTTTGTTCAGAATGCATGTTTCAAATTAAATTATGAACTTTAACTTTATTTTACACTTTTGCTAGCCTCTAGCGTGCAATACAAGAAAAGCAGTAGTTAAACCGTTGCCATGACCACCGATTTCAGTAAGAGATGGGTCGTTAAACTGTTGCCGTAAACAGATTTCATGTCTGTTGAGGCCAAAATGAGGAAAGTACAAAGTACAGAGACGCCGAGTGAGACTGGTTTTGATTCGGCAATAGCATAGCGTCCATCTAAACATTCCACACGTTTATGTAATTTATTCAAAATCTCTAGCTCATATATATAACAGATTTGAATCGTGTAAATTTAGTGGTTTTTCGGGTTCCCGGTGATGTCACTTCAGCATAGTATTTCTATTTATTGATAGCATGATTTACAGTAATTACTGTAAATGGTAATTGAAACAATTAGTACTTGAATGGATTCTGAAGAAGAAAAAATCTCCGCATTCATTTTGTACAACAAAACATCCATACGTTGCTACTTTGTACTCCAAGATTTTCAACAATCGGTTAACACCACATCATTATTCAGGTTCCTTTTTCATAAGTCATGCACATGTATATACTTGGCTTACAGTGACATGCGGGTATTTCGTCGTTAAGGTATTTGTTTCATCATGCAATACCAAAAATTAAGACAAACACAGTTATGGAAGTAAAGTGGTTTTCTGGCATTGAAACATAAATACCACACCCTTGTTTTGTTTTTGACCATTCACAATGATGGTTTGTGATTAATCACCTGTCACATTAAAATATCTTTGAAATGCTAAGAGAGTTGTCATATGAAGAGAACTTTTAAATGCTTTTAGTTCGAAAGAGTACTATTGGCTAACGCCAGTCGTCCTTTGGCACTACTAATTCTGATTAATACCTTGTTCTGAATGAATAGCACTGATTTTTGAAACCTGCCTTAACCTAACCCTCCTGCTTCCTACGATTTACTACGACAAAAAACGTGCCTGCGGCTGCATTGACTCGATGACGTCACATACCACAGACATATGTGGGTATGAAGTTGCTGCCCGCATATGCGCTTAGTGCTTAGTCGGTAGAGTGACGGAATTTGGTACGGATGGTCCCGGGATCGAATCCCGGTGGGTGCTCGATGATTTTTCGGGTGAATAAAATCATACTCCCCCCCCCGAACACACAAAACATAGCCTGGAAGTTAGGGTTAATACATAGATATTCAAGACGGGGATGGATAAGTGTGTATTTTGTTTGAAGGTATGTGTGTTTCGGACCAATGTCGCCCAACACAAAAAGCCATGTAGCCTATCGCCCTGTCATGAATTAATTTCTCAACATCCATATGAATAATACGCCACTCTCATTCCCAGATGCATTAGATCGATAGGAATCGTCTTTAAAAGATGTGCTATTGTCCATAGAAGTATTTTAACTTTCTCGGTTGCTTTTTTATCAATCTAATTTCATGTATCCCGTTAGCTAGTATTAGATACCGTAGTTACCGCAATATACTATCAATACCCATTCCGTTTACCGGGCTTTTCAAACATGCTAGCCATACAGGTGTGTGCGAAACAGACATAAAGCGCTCGTACTATTTGTTTATGTCCTATAGAGTGACTTCCGATTATTTCTTGACCAAACAGGCTAAATTGACATTTGTATGAAACGTTTAGACACAATCTGGTACCAAACTTGCTACCAAACAATAAATATATGCCATGATTAGCACCATTTAATGAAAATCCGTGACGTTTCCAAATTCACATTTTCATCCAACTACGCGGGGAGAAAATAACACATGTTACCTGTCCACAATCAAATAGCCCGCTCGCTCAGGCACGACCCAACATAGTTGCACTATACAGCATTTTCTCGCCGCTGAAAATGTGAATTTTGAAACGTCACGGATTTTTATTAAATGGTGTTAATAATGGATCTTGTTAAATGGTAGCATATTTGGTACCTAATTGTTCCGAACAGATTCATCTAAATATATATCTAGCCTGTTTGGATAATAAATAATCGGACGACACTCTATAAGACATATACGAAAGTGAATTACTTTCTTTTGTTGAGCACTTTAGATCAGCTCCACATAACATTTTGATAGAGATAATCGGAACATAATCATCAACTTTCAAAAACACCATTGTGTCTCCTCGGAACTATGGAGTATTAAAACCTTAACAGTCTCTGCCTCTAAGAGCGTGTTTCTGCTGGGGAAGAAACCGCTAATAAACGCTAAGTTTACCCAGCAGAAACAGGCAGAACCCGGCATTAATCGGCAATAATCGGCAATAATCGGCAATAATCGGCAATCATCTTTTTGCAGTGTCCCAGCAGAAACACGCTCTAGGAGTGTACCATTTTGGGGGGTGTTGTGATTCATGGGTCCTCAGATCAACTTTATTTAAAAAACCGGTGATACAGGTACCGTACCATTATACTATAGCCACATTTTAAAATTCCTAACATTTTTTGTTCGGTCGTAAAAAATCACTGAAATTGCAGGAGAAAAACCCAGTAAAACGATTACTACGTTCCACATAAGTAAATTTATGCGCGCCATGCACATCCCAACGAAAGGAAAACCTATTTTGAAACCAACAGTCGAGTACATAACAAAAGTGGAACCAAATCGTTGGGATCTCGTTGGCGCGTCACATTAAGCTGACCTTGACCCCTTGACGAACAGCGTCCTCATGCAGTTTCAAGTTTTAAACACATGGTGATTTGGCATTTTTAAACTCGCTATTCACTGAATACCATAGCAGAGGGCTTTGTCTTCTAATCGTATGTCTGGCTAAATCATAGTTAAAATTAAAGGGACGATATAATAAAAAAAAAAATGCGTGTTGGGTAGCTATGAATTGATCTATTTTTAATGAAATAATCGGCAAAAGTATCGGGAAGATTGTTGAATACGTTATTATACAAAAATAAACAAAGAGTCAGCTTGTGAATATCATAAATTGTCAGGGTATTAAAATCTCTTAAATTAATAAGAGCGGGGTATGCTCAAGCCAGTGAGAACTTGAGCATAGTCTCATTATTCTTTTATGTTTAAGGTGGATTTGGGGGGAGATTAGTGTTACTTGATTCTCCCCAAATCAAATTACAATAAGATAAGTGGGGAAATAAACAAGTTCATATGAAAGAACTCAGAGCCGTTAACAAATTTAAAAAGGTCAAATGTTACCATTTTGAGCCATTTTATAACATTTTACTCGTTATTATGATCACATTGGTATTCATCACATTACACCAGTACTCCAGAAGCTTCATTGGTTGCCGGTATCCTACCGTATTATGTACAAAATCATTGTTTTAACATACAAATGCATCCATAATTTGGCACCGGTTTATCTTCAAGAACTCATACAGGAATACGAACCATCTCGAAATTTACGATCGGCTTCAAAACAACAACTTATCATTGCCTCTGTGTCAACTTTAACCTATGGTCATCGTTCATTTTGTTATGCTTCAGCTGAACTTTGGAATCAACTTCCGCTTCACATCAAGAACTGTAAAACTCTAAGCCATTTCAAATCGTCTCTTAAGACACACTTATTCACAATTGCTTTTGATGATTGATTACCCTGTTTACAATGTTTTTGCATGTTCATCCACATATTGTATTATTCTTATATTGTAATGTAATTTCAGTGTTGTTATGTTATCTGTTAAGCGCTTTGAGACTTCGGTTGGAGGCGCTTTAGAAGCACCGTTTTTTTATTATTATTATTATCATTATTATTATTATTATTACTATTTTCGCTCCTCCGTAAATCTGTGAGCCATCTTTAAAGCACCTTGGAAATGATATCCAGTTGCAAATGCAAAGATGGTTTACCTTAAATTAAAAAAAATCAGTGTTGTTACATTATCTGTTAAGCGCTTTGAAACTTCGGTGGGAGGCGCTTTAGAAGCACCGTTTTATTATTATTATTATTATTATTATTATTATTTTCGCTCCTTCGTAAATCTGTGAGCCATCTTTAAAGCGCCTTGGAAATGATATCCAGTTGCAAATGCAAAGATGGTTTACCTTAAATAAAAAATGAAGATACCAGCTTGTGATCTTTAAGAAATTTTTTTTTAAAATGATTTTTAAACATTTGCTTAAGGAGGGGGGTTCCTTGGAACCTTGTGTATTGGTAGGCCCTTGGGCACTAACAACCAGGGTGACTTTAAAGGCATATTATGTGATCTTTTCCAGAGAGCGCCCTCTATTCATGATTTTTGTTTAGAAAGCAGATTTTCTTGCAGATTTACATTTCTGATCATAAATCGTACATACAGAACGATACGATTCCTAATTACCTCAAAATCATGGTTTTAGAGTGAATTTAGAGTGAACATGCGTGTGAAGAAGGTCATGAACCACTCTGGAACCAATCCAAAAGCATTGCACAGGTTTCCAATCTTAGTATGCGGCTTGTTCGTGAAGCTCTAGAGATCAGAATCAATGAATCATCTACAATCAATAGAAATGACGGCAAAGATATCAGCCGCATGTGGCGCTCTCTATTTCCTACAGTATCAATCAATCCCGCCAATCGATAACAGTCTTGTAATTTTTTCAGCCAGGTCCGCAATGAACCATTATATACCCTGCTCAAGTTCGTTACAGCGTCAAACGATCTTTACAGATCAGTGACCGCACTACTGTGCATAAGACTTTTGTAGTCTGTAGTAGACAAGGGGCAGTCTCTACGTTATTTCCATTGGTCAAGGGGCAGTCCTTTGGAGGTTCTATTAGAACCAAATTTATATATAGTAGGCCAGTGGCAACCTACGTGTTCAATGGAAGCGGCAATCCATCTGAACGGCTCTTTTCAGAGCCACCAATTCTTTCATAAGTAGGAAAGGGCACCTACTCTCAAATCATCGGGCAAGGGGCAGCCCAAATGATGATAACAAGAGAAGTGGCAATCTCTATGTTTTGTTTAATATTATAATAATTTGGTCCTGAAGAAGTCAGAGCTAATCCTGACGAAAGCTTGACAGATTAAAACTCGTCCGACGGCGAACCCGTTAAACTTTTAACTTATATTATGAATACCCGTCGTAAAAGCCTATCTCACAATTTAATACCTTTTCCTCCCTATTTGTTATAAAAGCATGTTTTTTCAATGATATTCAATCAAAACATAGTCTAATAACTCATATTTGTTTGGTTGTTTTCAAAGGGGAATATAAAAGAGGGTGTTGCCTGGGTTACTGGAAAACACCCAATTTCATAAACATACACTAATCAAGCAGCATTCTGTTGAACCTGTAAAATCAGTGTTGACAAAATACAATTTTTGCTAGTGTGAGTAGCTGAAATTACCAACCTTTCTATTAAAAGGTCATTTAAGGGTCATGACATGATTGAAGGGTCATTATAAGGTCATTTAAGAGTCATCACATGACCCTTAGCATTTACCTTTAAGAATAAGATATTAACCCTTAAGTTATGCAGTCAGTAGGGGAAGAGTTGTCCTTTAAATGTGATGAAATGTAAGGTTCCAGTATTATTCCGTTTTGGTATGGCGAGTTCTTAAAATGTACAGGACAAATTTGGTCACAAATGGCCATAAATGGTCTTTGGTTGTTACCATGGCAACAGGTGGAAAAAAATATTGAAAGTCATCATGGTTGTTAGTGCACAAGGACCTACCAATACACAAGGTATGAGAAAAATATATTTTTTGAAAGATAGAATAAATTCTAAAAAATTAGGCAAACGTACTCTTAACACTTTCCACATGGTTATTAGTTTTACCATATACAAAACATATTTTTCAGAAACCTTTCCCAACTTTTAAGGTTAAACCATTGTGTCTCATAACACTTTGAAGTATGGATGCTTCAATAACATTGATACAAATACGTAGTGCACATAATATCTAACTTTTTCATTATTAATATTCATGACAATATTCTTATACTCATGCTATGATTTGATATATCGTGCCAAATATAAACAAATACAATATTGTTGTAGAACTTTTTCTAGAGATACAGGTGGTAAATTTAATAATGCATGACGTGTTACAATTGGTAAAAACCTTGTTAAAAAGCCATATGATATTTGTAGTAAACCATCATATAAATGCATGACACTTATCGACAGAAATGAGAAGTGAGACTTTATATTCATGTGAACATTTATTTTAAGTTACTCATTAGTTTTTACGAGGTAGACCTATACATGGTAAAAACCTCTTCAAATTCCAAATGGTATTGGCAGTGAACAGTCACATTAAAACATACCAGTTATTTCAAGAATTGAAAATAGTTCAAATCGATTTAAGAGCCTGAACACTTTCCTCGCGGCTATTAGTTTTACTATATTATAAAAAAACATATTTTTCAGAAACCTTTCACAACATTCATACTTTTAAGGTAAAACCATTGTCTCTCATCAACACTTTGGAGTATGATTGTTAAATAACATTGATACATACCAACATGTAGTGCACATAATTTCTTTATTTTTTTCATTTTAAATAATTTTTGGACAATATTCTTATAACTTGGGCTACATTTTAATACATCGTGCCAAATATAAACAAATACAATATTGTTGTAGAACTTTTACTAGAGATACAATTAGTAAATTTAAAAGTGCATGACGTGTTACAATTGGTTAAAACCATGTCAAAAAGCCATGTGATATTTGCAGTAAAACCATCACATAAATGCATGACGCTTATCGATAGAAATAAGAATTGAGATTTTATATTCATGTGAACATTTATTTTAAGTTGTTTGTTTTCTTAGTTAGGCATATATAATATGGTAAAACCTCTTGTTCAATTCCAAATGGTATTAGCAGTTAACAGTCACTTTAAAACTTACCAGGGATTTCGATAAATGAAAATTGACATTTTGAATTCATATTGTTGATTTTAGAGCCTTGAAATGCCTTATTTGTTGATATTGAATAATAAATACAAGTTTTATGGAGCTTAATTTCTTTATTTTATCATCTTCTTCTTTGTTAGTATCTGCGAAATGAAGCAGTAGATAACGGTTTGGTTTCAATGTTTGACATCAGATCTGCTTGATATTCCTATTTTTTAAAATCCCATATTCAATTAAATTAAATTACGAACACGTTTGTTATATCATGAGGCAATTTACGAGAAACAACCATTGTGTCTCGTCAGCACTTTGGAGTATGAATTATTCGATGACATTGATACATACAAACACGTAGTGCACATACGGTATAGATGTATACATATTTGTCTTCATTATTATTCATACGATATATGTGAATACGAACTGGAAACAGCCAGACAGTTTAATAATATACAATTTGAAAGTTTGAACATCAGGTTCACACGATTTTGAACCGCAACACCATCAAGATCAACTATAGGTGCAAAACTGCATGTCAAACATGCAGCCTATCATATCCATCCACAACAAATCAGTTGTGCAAGCTGAGCAAACGAAAGATCGCATCAACGACTGTAACTGCAGAAATAACCAGGCATGTCCTTTCAATGGTAACTGCTTGACATACGAAGTAATCTACCAAGCAACGGTCACGAGGCAAGATAAGGGAGTGTTCATAAATACTTTGGTGGGGGGCTGATAATTATAGGGGGCCCAAAAAGTGTTGATACTCTGCAAAGGGGGGTCAAAAAAGTTTTTGAAAACCCCAACTGAGGGGGTCAAAAAGGTTTAAACACTTATTAGTTTCCAAAATTTTCTTACGGAACGTTCATAAATCAACGTAAAAATAGCTGATTTTCTGGCACGCTACGCGCGAAGATGTCCACGGACCTATGTTCATGTACTTGCTCAGCTAAAAAAAAAGAAGAAGGGCAAATTTATATCGATAGCAATCAACAATTGCGCGCACATTGTATTCAAAGCCAGGATATATAATTCGATGGAGCATCCTAAATTGGTTTCATGAACAGATATCCACGCATAAATATGTGAAGTTATTCAGGGGATTAAAGACCATGGCACTTAACCAAAGATACCTGCAGTGGGAGTTCTTATTCACTCTAGATTCTACAACCTGTCCTCTTAGATGTGATGCGTCCACCAAAATACTGTAAAAAATCCCATAAAAGATAACATATCTATGTTCTCTGGACTTGATAACAATGAACGGGGGTACAAGACACTTTCAGGTGCAGGCAGTAATACAGGGGGTGGGGGGTCAACAAAGTTTGTGGCATGGCGAGAGTGGGGGTCAACAAAGTTTCGATATACCAAAAGTGAAATTATCCAGCCCCCCCCCCCCCCACCACCAAAGTATTTATGAACGGTCCCAAACTTTAAAGAAGAAACCTACATCGGCCTGACCGAAAACAGCTTCAAGACCAGATACAACGGAC
Source organism: Ophiura sarsii (assembly GCA_035610835.1). Taxonomy (NCBI): domain Eukaryota; kingdom Metazoa; phylum Echinodermata; class Ophiuroidea; order Amphilepidida; family Ophiuridae; genus Ophiura; species Ophiura sarsii. Next base: position 33,011,875 of record CM069452.1, read on the forward strand.
ACACAAGCAGTTTCCGAAATGAGAAACGGAGGAACGTAACAACCCTCAGTCAGTACATTTGGACACTCAGTGACAACAACGTTCCACACTGCCTAAAATGGAAAATCGTTGCCCACAGCAAGGCCTACTCGACATCTACAAAAAGATGTAACCCTTGTTTAACTGAAAAGTATTTCTAAATATAAACCGCACATGTCCAACACGGTGAACAATCAGCAAAACATGTCAACGGCCGCATTGATTTTTTTTTGTCACCGGGTTCATACTTTTCTATACCGGGTCCTTATCGGCCTGGAACCGGGCTCATACCACCTCCTCACCAGGTCCTCACCGGCCGAAACGCTTGGTACCGACCGAACCGCCTTGATAACGTCATCAAACTGCCTTGTATAAGCTGAGCGCTCAAGCTCGCCGCTTCGCTCACATTCCGGGAATGTCTGTAAAATACATTTGTACTCACAAGTATCCGTGTGAGCTGGCCGGCCCATTACCGTGTGACAAACTGGTGCAGACGGTGGCACACGGTGATGTCACACGGTGGGCCGTTTCCCGTCCGTTGAACACGTTGCCGGGAACATTGCCGCCATCCGCGCCCGGCAGGAATTTTGACCATTCTCAAAACTCTTGCCGGGTGAGTAAAAGCGGCGGCAAACGGTGAGAACCCGGTTTGAGTACGGTATACAGACGGCGCACCCGTTTCGCGCCCGTTCGCAGGGCGGTAATGGTAGGCGGCCACCTCACCGTCTAATAGAAAAACAACAGAGTCCAAACAATCAGTAAAAATGTCAACGGGCGCATTAATCTTTTGTTGTGGCCACCGGGTCCATAACGTTATATACAGGGTCTATACCGGGTCCTCACCGGTCGGGTACCGGGCTCACCGTCCTCATACATTTCTAGATTACCGTTCTTACCGGGTGCATAACACCTCCTCACCGGGTCCTCGGTCCATACCGTTCTACACCGGGTCTGTCCCGGGTTCTCACCAGCCTTGTCCCGGGATCACCGGCCTCATACAGTTCTAGCTTACCGTTCTCACCGTGTCCTCACCGTGTGCATACCACCTCCATACCGGTTCCTAACCGGTCGAAACGCCTGGGTACCGGCCGAAACGTCTTGATTACATCATCAAACCGCCCTTTTCAAGCTGAGCGCTCAAGCTCGCCGCTTCATTTGCATTCCGGAATTCGTACGACCAACATATATAATACTCTCTAAATGTAAAAGAGCTAAACCTCACTCTTTCGAGAGCTTTAGGAGGGACGGCTCTTCTAAGAAGTGAAGTTCACTCTTTTCAGAGTGAAAATCGCTCTTTTAAGAGTGAACTTCACTCCAAAGAAAAAGCTGTTCCTCCTAGAGCTCTCGAAAGAGTGAGTTTTAGCACTTTTACATTTAGAGAGTTTCAACATGCCTGCTTACAGTCCGTTCCGCGAACGGTTACTAGGCTGCATGCGGCCATTCGCAGTCCGTCGCTAAGATGGTCGACGTCCACCACCGTCCATCACCGCCCTGCGAATGGGCGCGAAACGGGTGCGAAACGGGTGCGCCGTCCTTATACTGTCTTCATACCGGGCTCTCATCGTTCGCCGCCGCTTTTACTCACCCGCCAGGAGTTTTGAGCATGTTCAAAACTCCGGTGGCCGGCAAAGTCCCCTGAACGTGTTCAACGGACGGGAAACGGCCCACCGTGTGTGCCGCCGTCCGCACCCATTTTTCACACGGTAAGGGGCCGCTCAGCTCACACGGATACATGTGAGGGCCCCATAACAATAGGAATGAGTTAGATAGCGGTTGCAGACATAAGAAAAAACATCTGCTATGCAACCTCAGATAAAGTTGGCTTTGTACTTGGCATTTTGAAATTTTACGCATCGTATTTTGTACGCGTGCGTATTCAGCGTAATCCAGAATGTGTGCGCATCGAGCTATTTTACATGTTGTATTTCCGATCATGTTTATTGCATTATTCAACTCACGAGTGTGGACGGAAGCCCGAAACAAAGGTGTATTGAATAACAAGTAAAGTTTACTCACAATCGTGGATTGCTCCTATGTGGTCGAGCACTTTATCCAACTGATTCATATAAACCACTCTTGATACTATATTATATATTTATTATATAAATAATTTTATCAAATTGGGTCTAAATCATTTTGACTCACTCTGTAAAAGCTTTACGCACATAGATTGTGTTAAATTGAAACTGTTATTTTTATAGTCAATCCATATTACATGGAAATGCATTATAGCCTATAGCAGACGATAAAATTCAAATCATTGACTTTCCAACTACAGCGTAATTGTTATCGTGTGCTCCCAATACGTTAAAATGAGACTTTGTATCGGTAGGTGATGTTTTCAGCCACTTGCCAGCATGCTTTTCAAAGCGTTATCGCATCATTAGATTTTTTTTTTGATTTTTCTTCTATTTTTTTAACTATCACTGGGTCAAGACTTTTTCCATTCGTTGAAAATAATTCCCATGGCAAAAAGCTATGTTCATAATAATCTCAGCAAGGGGTCGCATTCTGACGCGTCTGCGCCTCCTGGACCTCTCACTTTCTTGTTTGACGCGTCAGGATTCAAATTGGAAAGACTTGCGGGTCCCGATCAAAATTGAAAGGACCTCTTAAATTTGACGATGTATGGAAATGGAAACCTTAAGAAATTCTGTAAATTACATATCCATCCTTTGCTCACAATATAAATTCATTTAAAATTTCAAATACCCAAACTTCAGGACCCCTCAATTTCTTGGGGGACCCCTTAAATTTGTGTTTTGAAGTCCTACGGGGTCCTGAAAAATGTCATGGGACCCCTCACATTTTTGATCCAGTGCTATCCCTGAATTCTCAGCTGTGTATGATAAAATAACTTTCAATAAATTCCGATCAAAACCTCCCTATATGACCCCCAGTGAACACGCTGAAGATTATCAAGGACGCCCTGAGTTCCGTTTGATACTTTTGGCGGATCTCTTTTTTCGATAATTTGATATTATTTCGCCAATTGTATACAAATACGGATTGATCGCAGAATTAATTGGTAATACAAAGGTCACTGCCCATGCGTATACTGATGTTGGTAGAGTTATGGCCCTGGCTTGAACTAGAATTCCCATGAATATGATTGGAAACCAGCACATAAAATCCGTGGCCACTAATGCCATGACTTTAGCCGTGACTTGAATCTGTTCTTTAGTTCCGCGTATTCGTCCAGCTTCTTGCGATGATTTTTCAATGGTTCTCAATATCTGTATGTAACACGCTAGAATAGTTATGATACCTATGGAATTAACACCAAGGAATAGCGCTGTAGAATAATATAAGCCACTTTCAAATCCTGTTATGTTAGTTGAAATTGTTTGATGAGTATACATAAGGCCGCTTATGTCATGAAAGGTTCCATTATTAACTTCTGATGTTAATGATACAGATAAAGATAAAGGCAGTCCGATACAAACATGCGAATTATCATAAAACCTAAAGTTTTTTCCCGCTAAAATGGATGGAACTACACCTAATGCTAGCGAACATATCCATATGATTAAAAGACATAAAACTAATGATTTTCTTCCCATTTTATGAAAAGAATACGGAAACGTAAGATTAATACATCTATCTATACTGATTACGATCAGTATAAATACCGAGGCTTCACTGGATGTAATGGACAGCGCGCCAGCAATTCTACAGGTTATGCCAGATCGCCAGTTTTCTGATTGTAAAGGAAAGTATTCGCCAAAGTAGATATCAGCAGAGACCATCATTATCATGTACATTCCCATTAGTGAGTCAGACATGGCCAGATTACTAAGAAGTACATTTTGAACTACATTTGTTTGACGATATTTCTTTCTCCAAACTAAAACAAATGCATTACCTAACACGGCATTTATACCAATTAACCACGTCATACACATCAATACCTTGTTTGATAATAACCGATCACACGTCGAAAACGGTGATATCTCATTTGTTGCGTAACAATTTGCACCAACAGGCACGTAACAATCGCATATCTCGGGTTGAGTAACGAACAATCGAGAGTTATTTGCAAGTTCCGAGAGAGATTTTTTGGTAATATGTATCAACGCATTTTGCGTCAAATCAAGAAAAATTAAAGAGGTAAGATGTTTTAGAATTGGTAAGGCTGTTAATTTATTTGCCTGGAGAGATATAGTTTCAAGATTTACTGTTTCGATAAATAGTTTAGAATGCAGCTTTGACAACTCATTATGGTCCAAATAAACAACCCTCAGCTTGTTTAATCCTTTGAAAATATTTTCATTCAAATTCTCTAAGTAATTCCAATCAAGCATGAGAATTTCCAAATTGAATGCCCGTTTAAATAGGTTGTCAGACAATTTGACAAATGTGTTTATTGGTAAATCCAAAATCTTTATATTAGTCAAAGCATGAAAAGTATCATAACTAAGTGTGGCTAATTGATTTGAACCCAAGTTCAAGTCAATCAAGTTTTCCAGATCCCTAAATAGTCCGCGTGGCAAAATGATCAAATTACAAACACTAAGGTCAAGACACGTCAAGCTCCTCATCCCTTGAAACAAGTCGACATGAAATGTGGTAAATGTATTGGATTGTAAAATAAGCCATTCTAAATGACCCGTTCCATTAAACAGATCAACTGGTAATGTGGTTAGTTTATTGGAGTCTAAATAAAGGTAAATCAAATGTCCCATTCCATTAAACAATACCTCTGGTAATGTGGTCAGTGTGTTTTTATTCAAGTATAGTTCATTCAGTTTTCCCTGATCACAAAATAGTCTACTTGGCAACGTGGTCAAATTATTGCTATTCAGATGTAGGCAAGACAATGATGTTAGACCTTGAAATACATAATCTGAAAAGTTACTCAGTTTATTGTGATTTAACCTAAGCGTGGTCAAAATATTCATGCGAAAAAATAGTCGATCTGGCAACATATCCAAAGAATTATCACTCAGGTTGAGATTGACCAATATCACCAAATCCTCAAATATCCCATTTGACAATGTTTTCAGATTATTGCTATTCAATTTTAGTTCCTTCAAATTTCCAAGACCATCAAATAATCGATCTGATAATGCTGTTAGTTTATTGTTATTCAGCTGCAAATGATATAATAGGCTCCGACCCAAAAATAGATCTTGTGGTAAGGTTGTGAAACTATTATGGTCAAGGGTAAGGTATTGTAGAGAAAGTAATTCACTGAACAAACGAGAATCAATGGAGAGCAATTTGTTGTTACTGAGAAGCAGACCCGCCAATTTTTCAAGACATAAAAATGTATTTCCTCTGATTGAATTCAATTGATTTGCGTGCAGTTCCAATCCAAATAATTTCCCTATCCCCAAAAATGTATTCGCGGGTAAATTGTTTATACGATTGTATCCGAGATATAAGGCAATCAGATTTTCCAACCCATAAAATGTTCCAGGCTCTATTGTGACCAATTTGTTTTGCCGTAGCCATAGCCACGTTATACTTCTCAGTCCCCAAAAAGGCCCATGAAAATAATCTGATTGAAGTTGTGTTATACCGTTGTTAGAAAGGTTTACTTTGTGTATCTGATTTTCGTAAATTATCATCGCTTTTTTAACTTCATTTGCCACTGTATCATTACATAGAAATACAACTTCTCTATAGCCAAGAATTGTATCACAACTGGTATTAAAATTGAATGCGCATACTCCTCCGTCCTGAAGATCACATGTGATTTGTTCATTATACCCTCGTACTCTATGACAAAACGGTAGCTGACTTTCATTTGTATAGGGCAGTGTGTCACCCTCGGCAATATCACCATCATGAAGCTCAGGGCATACTGGCAGTGATTCTAATGCTCTTAACCCCTTGATTGTAATTATAAAATCACCTTGTAGATAAATACGAATATTTTCATTTGAAAATGTAGAAATGCATGTTTCATTTTGTACATTAAATACTAGATATTTATATATACAATCTACCTTTCCCTCACGCTCAACATATAAGAAAACGGGTTCCTCTGAATCATTAAGTGTCCATGGGATTTCGATGTGGGTGTTATATCCCGGCTTCGCGGTGACCCGGAGATTGCAGGCGCGATGTGCACTTCCTGCGAATAAAAATGTTCCTTGACTGTCATTTTGAGCTTCAACGATACATTCATGGGCGTCATTGCCGTCTGCGTTCCACAGAGGTTCCACCACCAATATCTGCGCCGCAGATGTTGATTCGCCATGACTAATGTTCCTGTTGAAAATGGACGTTGATAAAATGATAGACAGCCGAAAGATCAAACTAACCACCTTCTTAATAGCTGACATATTCAAAGTTATTATATCATAAGTAATGAAATTGACATTCTTCTAATTGGCTTGCTATACTATTGTTTATATATCAGCAAGACTCATTGGCGGGTGGTGATGTAAGCCCGCATCGCTCTAACCGATCAAACAGCCAACAACCGTGGTCGTCAATTGCCTTGTATGAACAATAAAACACTGCGGAAAAAGTCAATATTTACTGTTGGTTGTAACCACGACAAAAGCTGAGGCAGATATGGTGAGTGAACAGTTCGACGATTAAACGATGTCAAAAGAAGTTTAGGGACATCCTAAAAGTTCTACCATATTATCTACTTGAAATCCTGAGCGACCACGCATTGAAAAAGTCCAGACTTAATCAATGAATCGCTTATAGGGAGTATATCATAACTATGCTCAGCGAATAGAAGTAAGGTTTTGTTTGTTAAGGATATTAAAACCATGATCATAATGTCTCTGATTTTGACAATTACGAGAAGAAGTTATTGATTTTCTGCCGCTGGTACAGATATTCATTTTATGATATTCATTAGTTTCCTTCTACCAGCATTTTTGCCGAGGTGACATCTTAATTGCAAGAATATGCGTATGGTTCGTGGCATTAAAAGATTGGGAAATCGAATAAGGAATTGTACTTATAGTTTTGATTAAGCTTAACTTAAAGTTCTGTTATCGTTGGTGTGTTTAACATTTAACATAATCGTTTCTGCCATTGTTGTTTCTGACAATGTTGACGCTTTCTCGGTCGACTTTCAGATTTTGAACAGTTTGGCCGTCTATACTTGTCACGTTAGTCACGGTAACATTTCAAAAACAAAACGTAAATAGATGCGATGGTAAAAAGTAAAAACCGAACCGAGGTTGGTACAGAAGACTCGAGGCAAATCGACGGGAAAATTGACGCCTCTGATGTGAAGTGATACGTTATAACATTGACAGTTTTCTTTGTTTTGCTTTAACCGATGTCTCCGCTGCTACGAAATAACAAAGATACCCATAAATAAATATAGATAGATAATAAATTTTGAACCCCTATTGGTTTTCAAAGTCAACTGACTTTTGATCATATTATTCCAAAAGATATTGACATGTTAGAACTAATTTATTTAATCTTAAAACCATTGGAGTTGGACAAATTAAATCCGGTGGAAGTATTCATTTTTGAATATTATTCGTCAGTAACAATTTGTCATATTCGAGGGGTGGGGGGGGGGGGGTAAAGTAACCTTGGATGCATATTTGAACCTTGCATATTGAATGAACGAGATTATGTCCGTCATCATCTGATCATGTCTGACTGCCTTTAAGTTTCATTCGACACTTTTTCATTGGCATGTTTCTTTAAACGGTTTCATCAAACCTTACTCCCTCGGTATTTAAGGTAGGTACTGTCCCCGTGCCGAGGAGCTGAAAATTACCTTTTGCCAGCACCCCTGGGTGTTGGATTTTCCCCAAATGGGTATTCTTTTCCCATTTGGGTGTTCCTTACCTACTCTACTCTTATTTCACCTTTCACTCTTTCTACCACTTTCTCTAACTAATGTATTTCCTTTCGCAACCCAGTTGGCTAGGATAGGTGAGCCTATTTAACTGGCTGATAGTTTTGCACTTTCTGGTTTGTCTAGGATAGAGGTTTTTTTCCTTTGTGTAGGGTATAGGCGCCTAATCTCTGAAAAGATCGAGACTTAACTTATATTTTTCTGAGGTACAGGATACAGATCCTCAGTTTGATGGTGACGGCGCAACACCACACAGTATTAGTGTGGGTGCCAACTCTTTACTTTTTCTTCTCCCAATCATATGATCTTATAAATCCAAGGGCGAAAGAGCTACAAAGCCACCGGCCATCTAGCATCAGTTCTTCAGTACTTGACAGTGCCATTGCAACTTAACCTGGAGGACATCCATACACAAATAACATCAGTTGTGTAGAACCCACAGGTAGCCCAGTTAGCGGGTCAGCACTGAAACAGAAGTTAACGGGAACCCACTGTCTCAAACTCTTTCCCGAGAATGCCAATAGAAGTCGCAGATCAGAAAGAATACGTGAGCAGATGGGTGCTGGGCCCCTTAGGGTACCCATCCGAGATGTTACTAGGAAGAGGATGCAGAGTCTGTGAAGTGTGTCATTGATGACGGCGGTACCCGAAACTCGGGATTACACGCAGAGGAGGGGGTACAGCTTGATGGCAGCACTACTGAACAGTCTCATGTCAACCTGATGAGTAAGAAGAAGAGATGTTTCCATGGTATCGGAACGTGGAATGTAAGGACTATGAACAATGAGGGAAAACTAAAAGAGGCACACCGCCAACATCTAGATGTCCTTGGTCTCTGTGAAACAAGATGGAGAGGTGAATGATCTTTCCAACCAGACAAGTACACCACAATTCTGCACCCCGGGAAAACCTAACGAAGAAGAGAGAGTGGGGTAGCTGTTTTCTTAAAAGGGATAGCACGTAAGGCACTAGCTACAACCCCATCTCCGACCGGATCCTTGCTGTAAGACTTCGTGTTAAACCTAAACCAATCACTACTTGAACCCAAAAGAAGGATGAGGCTGAGGATGAGGATGAGGATGAGGCTGAGGATGAGGAGGAGGAGGAGGAGGAGGCTGAGGATGAGGATGAGGAGGAGGAGGAGGAGGAGGAGGAGGAGGAGGAGGAGGAGGAGGAGGAGGAGGAGGAGGAGGAGGAGGAGGAGGAGGAGGAGGAGGAGGAGGAGGAGGAGGAGGAGGAGGAGGAGGAGGAGGAGGAGGAGGAGGAGGAGGAGGAGGAGGAGGAGGAGGAGGAGGAGGAGGAGGAGGAGGAGGAGGAGGAGGAGGAGGAGGAGGAGGAGGAGGAGGAGGAGGAGGAGGAGGAGGAGGAGGAGGAGGAGGAGGAGGAGGAGGAGGAGGAGGAGGAGGAGGAGGAGGAGGAGGAGGAGGAGGAGGAGGAGGAGGAGGAGGAGGAGGAGGAGGAGGAGGAGGAGGAGGAGGAGGAGGAGGAGGAGGAGGAGGAGGAGGAGGAGGAGGAGGAGGAGGAGGAGGAGGAGGAGGAGGAGGAGGAGGAGGAGGAGGAGGAGGAGGAGGAGGAGGAGGAGGAGGAGGAGGAGGAGGAGGAGGAGGAGGAGGAGGAGGAGGAGGAGGAGGAGGAGGAGGAGGAGGAGGAGGAGGAGGAGGAGGAGGAGGAGGAGGAGGAGGAGGAGGAGGAGGAGGAGGAGGAGGAGGAGGAGGAGGAGGAGGAGGAGGAGGAGGAGGAGGAGGAGGAGGAGGAGGAGGAGGAGGAGGAGGAGGAGGAGGAGGAGGAGGAGGAGGAGGAGGAGGAGGAGGAGGAGGAGGAGGAGGAGGAGGAGGAGGAGGAGGAGGAGGAGGAGGAGGAGGAGGAGGAGGAGGAGGAGGAGGAGGAGGAGGAGGAGGAGGAGGAGGAGGAGGAGGAGGAGGAGGAGGAGGAGGAGGAGGAGGAGGAGGAGGAGGAGGAGGAGGAGGAGGAGGAGGAGGAGGAGGAGGAGGAGGAGGAGGAGGAGGAGGAGGAGGAGGAGGAGGAGGAGGAGGAGGAGGAGGAGGAGGAGGAGGAGGAGGAGGAGGAGGAGGAGGAGGAGGAGGAGGAGGAGGAGGAGGAGGAGGAGGAGGAGGAGGAGGAGGAGGAGGAGGAGGAGGAGGAGGAGGAGGAGGAGGAGGAGGAGGAGGAGGAGGAGGAGGAGGAGGAGGAGGAGGAGGAGGAGGAGGAGGAGGAGGAGGAGGAGGAGGAGGAGGAGGAGGAGGAGGAGGAGGAGGAGGAGGAGGAGGAGGAGGAGGAGGAGGAGGAGGAGGAGGAGGAGGAGGAGGAGGAGGAGGAGGAGGAGGAGGAGGAGGAGGAGGAGGAGGAGGAGGAGGAGGAGGAGGAGGAGGAGGAGGAGGAGGAGGAGGAGGAGGAGGAGGAGGAGGAGGAGGAGGAGGAGGAGGAGGAGGAGGAGGAGGAGGAGGAGGAGGAGGAGGAGGAGGAGGAGGAGGAGGAGGAGGAGGAGGAGGAGGAGGAGGAGGAGGAGGAGGAGGAGGAGGAGGAGGAGGAGGAGGAGGAGGAGGAGGAGGAGGAGGAGGAGGAGGAGGAGGAGGAGGAGGAGGAGGAGGAGGAGGAGGAGGAGGAGGAGGAGGAGGAGGAGGAGGAGGAGGAGGAGGAGGAGGAGGAGGAGGAGGAGGAGGAGGAGGAGGAGGAGGAGGAGGAGGAGGAGGAGGAGGAGGAGGAGGAGGAGGAGGAGGAGGAGGAGGAGGAGGAGGAGGAGGAGGAGGAGGAGGAGGAGGAGGAGGACTATTTCATTAAAATTACCTCCAAATCGTCAAAACAATCATCATAGGTGGCCACTAATTGATCTGAATACGGCCAAATGGAAAAAGGCGTCTATACCATTAAACAATACCTTGTCACGTACAAATAAATTTACTGGGTGGATTAAAAGCTATAGATATAATAATTTTGTCAAATCTATTGTTACACTAACAATAATCTAAAACTGCTTTCGGTTATTTTAACTTTTTGCAGCCATCTTGGATATCTTAAAACACTCAAACAAGATCTACAGCCCCTAGGCTTTATCATAGAAATATAGTTAATGCGGTCCGTTATATTTGGGGTATAGGTAATACATAGTATGGTCATTTACAAAACAAAACAACTCTTTTAGGTCATTTCACATCAAATTAACCATTCTGGCAGCCATTTTGGAAAGTGATATAGAATCAAAATTGTGACAGAGCTAGGTAATAGCTTAGGGAGCACATCAAAACTCGACCGCGCGGCAACCGCCGGTTCCACCCGGTTGGACCGCATATCATTGTTTAGAACAATAGAAACCGGCTGCAACCGCACGGAACCCCACGGAACCGGCGGTTGCCGGGCGGTCGAGTTTTGATGTGCTCCCTTAGCAGTTTAGAACCTACTATTTGGTGAACGTGATGCAATAATTATACACTCTTACAATGTCTATTTTGGATTATTATACACCATCATGTAGACTATTTTTACATTCACAACGGCTATTTTGCAGGCCATCTTGAATGTTATTACAATGCACAAAAACTGGATACGAGCTACTAGTGGTCTAATACAAAAAAACTATACTTTTATCATACATTTTGGTTGATATTATCGCATTTATGGAATTTGACAATTTTGGGAGCCATTTTGGGAGCATTTTGGTAGCCATTTTGGATTTTAAAGTATGTTAACGAAACAAAAATACTGGATATGAGCTATTCGTGGTCTTACACATACATTCCATCGTTAAAGTTATATTTCCATCATACGTTTTGGTTGATATTATGCCATTTCATGGAATTGTGACCAATTTTGGCCATTATTTTGGCGGCCATTTTGGTTTAAAAGTATGTTAACAAAGCGAAAATACTAGATATGAGTTTATAGTGGTCTGACACATATGTCCCATTGTTAAAACTATACTCCGATCATACATGTTGGTTCATATATCATTTTTTGCGGCAATTTTCCCGGCCATCTTGGATTTAGGTATGTTAAGGGGGGTGTGGACTCTCAGGTACGGCCTCCGTCAAACTGCCGTAACTTCTTCAATATTCATTTAATCTTTATAAACGTATACAGTTTTTTGCAGACCAGGGTTCAATGAATCCAACCATGATAATGAAATTGACCATTTTGGAAAAAATTATAAAAAATACATTTTTTGACCTATTTTAGGTTCTGCAAAGATAAACTCAAAATATATTTTGTCAAATTTTGTCATACTAGTTTTATGATAATCCTGATACATTCCCAATGGTGTTTTTTTGCAAAAATGTGATTTTCATGATTTTGGAGGTAATAAAATCACATTTGTTTGCACTTTTTGGTCTATAGCTCAAAAAATAAGAAAGATTTTCAAACAAACAAAAAATCACCCTGGGGAATCTTATCAGGATTATCATAAAACTAGTATGACAAAATTTGACAATTTTTTGAGTTATCTTTGCAGAAACTAAAATGGGTCAAAAAACGTGTTTTTTATAATTTTTCCCAAAATGGTCAATTTCATTATCATGGTTGGATTCATTGAACCCTTTTATACAAAAAACTGTATACGTTTATAAAGGTTAAATGAATATTGAAGACGTTACGGCAGTTTGACGGAGGCTGTACCTGAGAGTCCACACCCCCCTTAACAAAGCAAAAGTACTGGATATGAGTACCCAGTGGTTTAATACATACATCCACTATTCACATTATATTTTCACCATATTCATTTTAATTGATATAAAATTATGTCATTTTATGATATTTGATCAGTTTTGGAGGTCATTTTAGACGCCATATTGAATAACCCCAAAATTATATTTTCACCATATTCATTTTAATTGATATAAAATTATGTCATTTTATGATATTTGATCAGTTTTGGAGGTCATTTTAGACGCCATATTGAATAACCCCAAAATTATATTTTCACCATATTCATTTTAATTGATATAAAATTATGTCATTTTATGATATTTGACCAGTTTTGGAGGTCATTTTAGACGCCATATTGAATAACCCCAAAATTATTTATGGTAACATCCCAAGTATGTTTTAGTACCATGAAATGAAGTCACACAAGTTGGTTTGGGGTGGTGTCCTGGATGGTGCACGGTAAATCCACGATACCCGACTAATTATAACAATTCTCTTCCGCGTAACATTCTGTACTGGAGGGTTTTGAATAATATTTCGTACATGTATATCCATTTTAGTAAATAATAAAAGAATAGAAAGGACAAGGGAAGACTAATGACAAATAGCTCTTTTGCCCCTTTTCATCTTAAAATAGCTATTCCTGTTCCATGCATAGTTTGTGTCTATAAATCATAGCCTTAATTTGTTGTTAAAATGTCATATGCTTCAAATTAAATCAATAAGTTAAACTTTATTTTACTATTTTGCTAGCCTTCATCGTGCAATACAGGAAAAAGTAGTAGTTAAACCGTTGCCATGACCACCGATTTCAGTAAGAGATGGGTGGTTAAGCTTTTGCCGTAACAACGTGTCTGTCGAGGCAAAAAATAAAGAAAGTACAAAAATAAGGAAAGTACAAAGTCATTATTTCTGGTTGTCTATCAGAGACGCCGAGTAGGAATGGTTTTGGTTCGGCAATAGCGTTAATCCAAAACGTTCCACACTTTTTTAATGTCATATATTCAAAATATCTCGCTCATATAACAGATTTCGCACGTGTAAATTTAGCGGGTAAATTTATTCTTCACAATTTTCACCTCAATCATAAACATTGAGTTGATACTTTTAATTGTTTCGAAAACACAAAAACTAACAAAAACATAAACAGACTAAAGTATGCTTACGGAAATACGGGTTTTCAAATCATTATTTGAGCCTTATTTTCTGGGTTGAATTTAATTGAGTTCGGTGTTATATTCTTATTAATACTGGCATAGCTTAGTGGGAATTGTCAGTTTTCGGATTCTCGACTACCGTATGTCACAAGCTTTATTTCGATATTTTTCTATTTATTGATAGCATGATTTATATAGTAATTGCTGTGTATGGTACTTGACACAATTAGTACTTGGATGAATTCTGAAAATCTCCTAGTTTTCTTTGTAAAATTCGTACCTTACGACGAAATACTCCTAGATTTCCAACTAAACACAATCTGTTGACACCGCATAATTGTTCAGTTTCTTTTTTCATGTCATGGCGCGCACCTACCATATACTAATACAGTGTGCTTACAGTGACATACGGTATTTCATCGCAACTTTGCTTCATTATTGCTGAATAAAAATCTGATGTATCTAATTATGAAACGTACGTCACTTGTAATAAATGCAATCAATATAAAAAGGTATTTCTGGTATGTATCATGGAATACCAAAACCCCCACAGATATGTAAAGTGGTTTTCTAGACACAATTTTAAAATACGTTTCAAAACCGGCCTAATCAGAAGTAGGAAAAGGTGTCCTTTAGGTCCCAGATTTTGAAATGTACTATCGTCTGATTCTGCATGGCCATTATCGTTCGATACCGGTGCATATTACGTATCAGTATCGTGGGATAAATCACTGCTGGTAGCATGTGTACCGACTGATATTGGAACCGTGAAATCGTTCCAGTATCGGGCGATACTGGCAACTTTTATTTTCTGGTATTGTACAGGGTGTCCCAAAAGTCTATGCACGATTTTGAAGAGTCATATCTCATAAAATATAAATCATATGGTATTAATTTAACCATATTTTGATAGAGGAGATTTGGGAAATTATTTTGATACCAAACACAACCCTATTGGTGAACCCACAATATTATGAAAATGGTTGAAAGTTTTTGGCCATTTGCCAGACCCACCCATATCATGTACCACACATAAAATCAGGTGCGCATAAATTAACGGTACGAAAGCAACGTTGCGCATTAGTCACAGTTCACTGCTTACCTTGCAACATTAATGTTTACCAAACTCGGTCACTCACAACATAAATGGGCGTAGTAGACAACATTGCACAGCAAAAGTCTTCATTCAAGATAGTTTATAGCATAGATAAGCGAATACAAATTGTATGGTTCTACACTGAAACAATGAACTTTATGCCTCCGAAGTATAAAATTACATTTTTGCAGAAATACATATTTTACTTCTAGGGTGGCATTAAATACAGATGTTACTCCAATGTTTGGTATCAAAATTATTTCCCACGTCTCCTCTTTCTAAATATGTATTCATATTTTCAATACGACTTATATTTTGTGAAATACAAAGCTTCAAAGTCGTGCATAGACTTTTGGGACACCCTGTATATACCAGTATCGGGGACCTAAAGTACACCTTTTTTATACCCTATTAATATTAGTATTATTGTTTTAATATCCTTAGCAAACCAAAACTTAATTCAAATAGGCTGAGCGTAGCTATGATATACTTCTTAGGAGCGACTCATGGATACAATTTGGACATTTCTGTGTCATGTGTGTGTGTCCACCTAGGATTTCACGTAGATATGGTAAAAAGGTTCGTATGTCACTTATATTTATTTGAGATTCGTTGACATATTCACTCACCATATCTGTCTCAAGTAAACAACTGACTTTTCCGCAGTGTTTTATTGTTCATACAAGGCAATTGACGACAAAGAATGTTTATACTTTTGATCGGTTAGAGCGTTACCGACTGACATAACAATGGGGTATGCTGATGTAAGGACAACATTAGCAAGCAATAATGTCGATTTTCTGTACTTATGATATATAACTTCGAAGAGGTCTGATATTAAGAAGGTAATCGTTTTTATTAGCATCCATTATTCACAGCAACATAAGTCATGACGAATCAACATCTGCGGCGCAGATATTGGTGTTAGGACCTCTGTGGAACGCAGACCGCAATGACGCCCACAAATGCATCGTTGAAGAGCGAAATGACAGTCAAGGAACATTTTCATTCGAAGGAAGTGCACATCGCGCCTGCAATCTCCAGGTCACGGCCAAACCGGGATATTACACCCACATTGAAATCCCAATGACATTTAATGATTCAAAGGAACCCGTGTTCTTATAATGTTGAGAGTTAGTGAAATGTGATTGTATATAATATAATATAAATATGCATTAATGGAAATACCCACACGACGGTCGACTCAGAGTGGAAGATCATATGTGTCGCAGCTCTATTCATGTGTGTACTGAACATAATAGTAGGGGAGAGCGGGGAGTGTACACCCTAGGGGCGGGGCAGGTTCGCCCACCACGTGATTCTCATCATTGCGGCCACTGGTTGAATTTGACGAACACACAATATGTTCCGCTGTTTGTTGCGATCTTCTCATGGTAACATGGCTGATCACCGTATAATGTTTGGCAAATTATCATCAAAAAAAGTCGGTATGGTAATTATACCGGCTAGTGAATATCTCAATTTTTTATTTTATATATTTTTAGAATTTTCAGAAATATTTGTTTAAGGATGAACCCTTCCGTGATATAAACTGCATTTCTGAATTCCTCTAGTTACAAGCTTTCCAAAAATGTATACTTTTGCTATCATAGGTTGAACACTTTTTCTGTTATAGTCTTTTTTATAAATCCGGTAAATTAAGGCTGATTATTCATGTTGACTGTGTAGTGAATAGGAAGAAAGCTGATGATCATTGTCTTATCCATAATTAATTAGTTGTTAATAATAGTTGACAAGTCTGTTGAACCACATACTTAAAGACTACTAAATATCCTTTAAAATGGGACCAAAATTGTGTTTTTAACATTAGGGAATGACTAGTTATCGTAAAAAGAACAAAGCATGGGATTATCCCCATTGAGTTTGTACAGGCGGCACCCTTCCAGCGGCAACCCTTCCAGCACCACCCCTGGTCCCCAAACATCAAACAGCTGTATCTCCCTTTCTGTATTAGCTATACCAATGCCATTTGGCAGGCAGATAGTTTGTTATTAGGGCTTTAAAAGGATACCAGATTTGATGAGATACCTTTTGTGGTTTTAAAAATATTTGAGGAAAATGACAGCATGAAGCTAAAAAATGTAACGGCACCACCCTATTGGGAAGCGAGTTCATAACGCGTGACCAAAGATATTCGTACAGAATATTCATATTCTTCATAACCTATCCCATACCTACCTAATGATGATTGGTGGCAAGGAACGGCCAAGGCATATTGCAGCCTGACCCTAGCCCCGACCTCCATGATGATGAAACATCTTTGATAAAGAACAGGGGGACATTTTCTTTTTATATGAACTTCAAAATTGCATCGTGCCGGACAGTCTATTGAAATCGAACTGACGTCAAAAAACGTCAAAATAGCACAAAAAGTTTAAAATCGTGGACCATCTTTCAAAATCGTAACCCATCGCAGACCACTGTTGCAATGCCGCTGGTATTCGCAAACGACCCGCCATCAACAGTCATCACCCGTCACCCTCCGGACAAAATTCGCAAGCCATTGTCGCATCAAGGTCGTTACAATTTCGTTACTTACCGCAATGTGTCGTCAGGGTTCGAGATGTGACGTCACTTGCCGTTGTTTTGTCGTCAATGGTCGTTGACAACGACTACCAACGAAATTGTGACGACCTCAAAACGACTAGAGACGGCCTCGCACGGCATGAAAACGTTAAGTTAATGAGGGTTGCGGTCTCCAACGAAATCTAAACGGAATCACACTGAAAAATAAATTGGTGTCACAGCGACGCCTTCTTGGAGTCAACTGTAAATGACACTTACAAAGGCGTTATTTTGACACATAATTTACGGTGACACCGTTAAGTGTCCGACGGACACCTTTCAGTGATCATTTAGTGATTTACACCAAAACTGGTGTCAGATTAATTGAAATAACTCCAAGGGCGTCAATAGTTGGCGGGAAAGCTCACGGTTTTTAGAGGTGTCGAAGCAGCATGACACCAATTGGTGTAATTCTGACACCAATTGGTGTAATTCTGACACCAATTGGTGTAATTCTGACACCAACTGGTGTAATTCTGACACCAATTGGTGTAATTCTGACACCAAATTGGTGTAATTCTGACACCAATTGGTGTAATTCTGACACCAAATTGGGCGTCTATCAACATATCAACGCATGCGTTTTCTCGTCGCCATTTTGTTTGCATGTTACGAGCAGGTAAGACTGGTAAGTACCGATCTGCTCCATTTCCAGACATTTTTGATAATAATTATGATACAATTAGCGTAATGTAAGCCTTGTTCATGTTGTTTAATATTGCGCCAACTAACTGATGAAATGAATTACAATTTCATAGTCAGAGACTAGCATTTTGTTGGACTGTGTGTCAGTGCATGGACCTACTAGTACTATGTGTGTGTTCGTCATGCATGCATACGATGATATGTGCAACATTACATACATGTAGCCCGATTTATCTGGCTCAGTGGTCATCTTTTTCATACGGACGTCTTACATTACGCTAATTGTATCATAATTATTATCAAAAATGTCTGGAAATGGAGCAGATCGGTACTTACTTGTCTTACCGGCTCCTAAACATGTGCTATCTCAATATGACTCATAACCCTAACCCCGGTTTAGGATTTTTGACCGGGATCACAATTTTCGAGGAAAAAACACCAACTAAATCTCCGGGAACCTGCCGGGATTCGATCCGGGGACCCTCCGTTCTCGAGCCCCACCTTCCTAACACTAAGCCACGGCCCTCAGCTACACATTCGTGCAGTATACTGCACTCATTATATAGGCTCGGTTGACTACGTCATCGAAAACCGACGGCGCATGCGTTTGGAGAGGGACTTTGGATTAGCATTTTTTAGCACTCAGGGGGGTTAGGGTTAATAGAACACGAAAAAAAAACTTTTTTTTTTTTACCATAACCCTAACCCCGGTTTAGGATTTTTGACCGGGATCACAATTTTCGAGGAAAAAACACCAACTAAATCTCCGGGAACCTGCCGGGATTCGATCCGGGGACCCTCCGTTCTCGAGCCCCACCTTCCTAACACTAAGCCACGGCCCTCAGCTACACATTCGTGCAGTATACTGCACTCATTATATAGGCTCGGTTGACTACGTCATCGAAAACCGACGGCGCATGCGTTTGGAGAGGGACTTTGGATTAGCATTTTTTAGCACTCAGGGGGGTTAGGGTTAAGAGAGTCAATATTACACCCCATTTGGGGTGTAATGACATTTTTCGAAAATGGGTCCTCAGGTAACCACCCAAAGGTGTCAAAATGAATATGACACCCAAAGGTGTCATATTTGACACCCATAATGATGTCAATTTGACACCTTTAGGGTGTCAAACTCAATATGACACTTAAGAGAGTCAATATTACACCCCATTTGGGGTGTAATGGCATTTTCGAAAATGGGTCCTCAGGTAACCACCCAAAGGTGTCAAAATGAATATGACACCCAAAGATGTCATATTTTACACCCATAATGGTGTCAATTTGACACCTTTAGGTGGCCAACTTGAGGACCCATTTTTTGACGCTTGTTTTAGTGTCAAAAAGACACCAAATGATTTTTCAGTGCACAACGAATTTTTTTACCGCCACAAAATGTTCAACATGCTGAAAATTTGACGACGGACGCGACTGATAATTTTGGTCGTCTGCGGTCGCTAGCGGATTCGTCAGCGACAATTGAAGGCAACACACGATGATTGGCGGGAAATTTAAAATTGCAATTCGCAGCTTAACGTAGCTTGCGGTACCCCCTATTCGTCATAGTGTGAGCCAACCTTAATCTCCTTGCCATATTTTTCGTCGAATAACAAAAGTAAATTCTTTAATACTACCGCCACATAGAGTGACACGTCACCGTTAGGTAAAAGGGGTGGAGGGTATTTTCGTTATAATATCAGTGGTAACAATCTTTTTTTTCTTTGGTCATCAATCATATTTAAATTAGTATTTAACCAAATTAATGGTGAAAATGGGAGAGTTTGGGTTTACTTTACCACAATAGTAGCGCAAAGTTGATCTTATCCTACCTATACCATGTCTACGTATTAAACACGAGTTAAAATAGTTTACTCAATTCAAGATGTTCGGATGTTATCTGGTCCTCCTTCATGAGGTGATATCATATTGCATACACCTGGAGAGAACCGAACTATTAAAAGTATTATTTAATCACAATACATAATGCTATAGGCATACCTGTACATGCAACTCCGTTTCCCATGTATCCCGTATTACAGGTACATGAAAATGAACCTTCAGTATCGTTACATGTTGCGTCTCTGTGGCAGTTGTGAGAGACTAATGTGCATTCGTCAACATCTAGTATTTATATGAAATTAATGAAAAGAAAATATTACGAGAGGATTAAAACTGCGAAGAGAGCATTACACATTTGGCAATTAAATGATGAATGTAACCACAACAAGGAATAAGCCTTTCAGAGGTATGGTGGACAATAAATACTTGACTGCATAACCCGGGTTTGACACAAACCGAAGAACGCCCCCACGTACGTATTATACCAGGTGTGACCAAAGTATTGGCCGAATAAAAAAACAGTAATTGGTTTAACTTGCCGCTTACATTTTGAAATGAAAGTGACCTTTTCTACACGTTGGGCAAATGATGCTGCTTGAGCCTATTTTGTTAAGGCCCTGTCACACCTACGGCGATCAGGCCATAAATTGTATTGTGCTGAAAAAATATGAAAATATGAATAACACGCAGTAAGGGCGCGAAAAACTGTCGGAAATTGTCAATTTTTAAATCAAGGTCACTAAAACCCTTTCACATTCTGCTGCGAATAGGTTGGCGCTTGCAGTACGCTAAAAAATTATCAAAACGCCAAGCCGAGCGCAGCAAGGTCTCCAAGAACCCCTTGGTGACGCAGTGGAACTGGCTGGGACGTGGAACTGGCTGGGACGTGAGAGGGTCCTCATGTTCGCCCTTGAGCGCCAGTGCACCCTGCTTGTTTTGGAGATTGGGCGTTCTGTTCAGAGCGCTGCCCTTGGGTGCTGAAGCCTTGCCTTTGAGTCTTCTCATGATGTCTATGTCGTTCTTTGTATGTTGTTCACTTGTCAAATCCCGAAAACAGACTGAGCAAGAAGGAGGCTCTCTATATAGGGCTATTGCACGAGGGTCATTAGTTCAAATAATCTTTTAGACAAAGCCATGCATGGATGGAATCACTTGGATCAATAAGTTTAACAGGTGTTTGGTATTGTACTTATTATTTGAATCTAATAACCTTCATGCAATCGCTCTGTACTCTCCGCGCACACGTATAGAACGTTGTGCAAACGAATTGAGAACGTACTAGTAACACAGACAGCGAATTGGACGCACTAAGAACGTTAACATCGTAGTGGAAGCGCAGTGAAAGCCCGTGAGACTTTAAAGTAGAAACACAGTCGTAATAAGAGCGCAGTGAAAATGTGATAAGCGGGATAGGAAGCGTACTAAGGGCTATCTGTTTTTAAAAAATTTACAATTTTAAGCAGTTTTCCGAGCTCTTCCTGCGTGTTACATGGGGACCCTCTCCCGCTCTAGCCGGTGTCCACTACGTCCCAATCGGTTCTAAGAGACCTTAATGCGTTTGCTTGGCGCTTTTATACTTTTTCTTTTCAGCGCACAAGCGCAAGGCCTAATCGCCGTAGGTGTGACAACCCTATTACTCTATGGGTGAAGTGTTTGTTTCAATTTATTTGTCCCAATGAACCCACCTATACAAGTTACTCCGTCTCCCCTATAACCAGTGTTACAATAACATGTAAATGAACCTGCGGTGTTGGTGCATGTCGCATCAGCGTGGCAGTTGTGAGTGACTAATGTGCATTCGTCAACATCTAGTATTTATAATGAAATAAATTAAAAGAAAATTTTAGGAGAGGATTAAAACTGCGAAAAGAGCATTACACATCGGGCAGTTACCGATTAATGTAACCATAACAAGGAATACGCCTTTCAGAAGTATGGCGGACAAAACATATTTGACTGTAATACCCGGGTTTTGAAAAAAAATTGAAGAACGCCCCACGTACACCAGGTGTTTCACATTCTGCTGCGAACAGGTTGGCGCTTGCATTACACTAAAAAGAATCAAAACGCCAAGCCGAGAGCATCAATGTCTCCAAGAACCCCTGGGTGACGCAGTGGGAACTGGCTGGGACGTGAGAGGGTCTTGCGCTTGAAAAGAAAAAGTATCAAAGCGCCAAGCAAACGCATTAAGGTCTCTTAGAACCGATTGGGGATGTATTGGACACTGGTTAGAGCGGGCGAGGGTCCCAATGTAACACGCAGGAAGAGCACGGACAATTGCTTAAAATTGTCAAAATTTTAAAAACAAGGTAGCTCTTAGTGCGTTTCCTATCCCGCTTATCACATTTTCACGGCGCTCTTATTACGATCCATTGTGTTTCTACATTAAAGTCTCACGGGCTTTCACTGCGCTTCCACTACGATGTTAACATGAGAGCCCGTGAGACTTTAAAGTAGAAACACATTCGGCCGAGTGCACCGATGACGAGTAGCTGAAGAATAGCGCTACTTCGCTAGTAGCTGAGGCGTAACCCAAAATTTGGAGATCACCAAATCGGGATAAGCTACTAGGCTAGTAACTAGCGGGTAATTTACGCTAAATGTTATACCTGACCGGACCCAAGAGTAAGTTGGGTATAACATTTCATGCCACAAGTCAGTCGATTCTAGCAGTAGCGTAAACTTGTTACGAACATTGGAGGGGATGATTCGCTGATGCTGAAGGACTGATTGCGCTTGCATGCACAGGGGTGTCTATTTGAAGTGGAATGTGACCAAAGCTGAAAGATTTTACATTTTAGAAACTCCATTCATGCAATTTTGTGATTTCTTTAGTCAAAATTTAGATTAACTCCTTTTGCCCATTCAAACACTAATCGCATCGATTTTGGGGCATATTTTGAACAAAATTAAGAGATTAAGAGTGTTAAGAGATGTGATACCATTAAACTAATTGTTTCCATCGGGTGCTTGTGTTTGACATTACATTAAAATTGTGCTTTTTGGTGCTATATTTGTATGTGCCCCTCGCCCAAAATATGTTTGTAGTGTCATGATAGTCCTTATTTTTGAAAAAGCGTTGAACAAATTCGAAATTTTTGGCAACAAAAATGCTGTCATTTTTTGTCTGGAACGCAGGTCAACTCAACTTAATATTTTTTGAACACTCACCTATGACCTAGCGAGTGACGACACATTTTAAATATTACGGAGGAACATTCACGTCAGAATTTTACAGTAAACTATAGGTTAACACTTGGCATATGCGCCAATTAATTGTGTAAGGGGACGATGCTGATTAATGTGGACATTAACCTCGCTAGTTACTATTCTGGTGTTATTCGCCAGTTATGCTCTAATAATAGCATCGTTAGTAAGTTACGCTACAGTTCGAGCATAACAACTAGCGAGGTAGCTTACCTTTCTATTAAGTTAAGCTAGTTTAGTGCACTCGGCCGATTGGGTCGTAATAAGAGCACCATGAAAATGTGATAAGCGGGATAGGAAGCGTACTAAGAGCTACCTTGTTTTAAAATGTTGACAACTTTAAGCAGTTTTTCGTGCTCTTCCTGCGTGTAACATGGGGAACATCTCCCGCTAGCCAGTATCCACTACGTCCCCAATCGGTTCTAAGAGACCTTAATGCGTTTGCTTGGCGCTTTGATACTTTTTCTTTTCAGCGCACCGCCAGCGCAAGGCCTAATCGCCGGAGGTGTGACAGCCCTATTACTATATGGGTGAAGTGTTTGTTTCAATTTATTTGTCCCAATGAACCTACCTATACAAGTTACTCCGTCTCCCCTATAACCAGTGTTACAATTACATGTAAATGAACCTGCGGTGTTGGTGCATGTTGCATCAGCGTGGCAGTTGTGAGTGCCTAATGCACATTCGTCTTCATCTATTATAAATTGTATTAAAACAGCAGATGGTCAGAAAATGATTTATAAAATTAGATTTCTATTAAACTTCTCTTGTGCAATTTTGTGTGACTGCACGGACCACAACGCGAAAATGAAGAGCTCTATTCCAAAAGGGATCAACTCCGCTTTTTGTCGAAATTGAGTTAAGTGCAGAACATGAAAGAGAGTTACGAAATACATCTTTTAGCATGTTCGGGTCAAAAGTTATGGCTCTCGGTAATTTCCGGAAATGTCCGGAAGTTTCCGGAAATTTGAATATAATTCACTATTTTGTAAGCCAAAATGGTAGAAATATGGTTCTTTTATCACGGTAAAACATTGATAGGAATATCCTTAATGAACCGAAATGAAGAAAACGTAAAATGTATGGGATTATTGTTTTTAAAATTGCACACAAACAGAAGTGTTGTTATTTCAAAAATGTGCCAAATTGTCCAAATTTTCTGGGTTTTTTAAGAAAAAACAAAGTTTTATAATTTAAACAATTGAAGAGGTATTTGAATGCAGTTTTCTGTTTTCAATGTGATTTGATAATGTCTTTCAGGTGTACCTTAATTGAAAATAACGATTGTTTAGTAAAGTGTTTTATGAAAATTGGTCGAAACATTTTTGTTCCAAAAGGGATCAACTCCACTAGTTTCCGAAAATAAAGAATGACATAGGAAATACAGTGAAAAAAATAATCAAAACTGTTTTTAAGCTTACACGTATTAATAGTATCTTTCATATGGCAGAAAATTAGCATATTCAAAGAAGTGCAACAAACGTTGCTTTTCTCCTATTTCACTTATATGGAGTTAATCCCTTTTGGAACATAGCTCTTCAAATAAAAACACATTTATTTCATTGTGATGGTGCATAACGATGACGACGATAATTATATTAGGGGCATACCCCACGATAGATGTTGGCTAGGATACTAACCTGCACACGTTATCCCGTCTCCCATGTATCCAGAAATACAATTACATGTAAATGAACCCGCAGTGTTAGCACATGTCGCATCAACGTGGCAGTTGTGAGTGCCTAATGTACATTCGTCATCATCTATTAATATTATCAATTGTATTAAAAAATTAATTATGAGGTTAAACTCAACATCATAGGTCGAACTATGATGAAATGATTGTATTGTCAAAACTGTAACTCGACATATTTTGACTCGATTGGACCAACATATAGATGCGAATGTGATAATGATCACTAACTGTGTGCTATACACCAGGTTATCGCTGCGCTACAAATAACTAAGTTTTTTCGAGCGTATTAATCTTCCAGTATTGCGAAATTAGATTGGGACTATATAGGGCGTAGAGGCTATCATCACATTGAGTTGTGTCGTAATAGTTGGTTCTATTCTCAATTGAGTCACGTATACGAATATCATAAAAAGGGAGCCTTTTTAAAGAAGCAGTATTGTGTCTGCTATTACTTTGTTCTCAATACTGAAAAAGATACAATCATGCAACTGACTCAGTTCTTCCGGTAAAAGTAGCTTCATTTTGCCCTGAACACTAATACGCATGCGTGAGAGCGTGAAAGAGTTAGAACGTTGTTGAATATAACCTACTATAAAACTAGACGTGCTTTAAGTTTCCTTGTTAGTGATCTCCATCTTATTTTAAGTTTTAAATGTTCAATACCTATAGTATGCCATAATACCATTGACGACTTTCCTTATGACCTTATCCTTATGAAACTGCAAGAGAGTGGAACAAACTACCATCTAGACTTAGATCCATGACAAATACTGGAACATTCAAGCGTGCACTAAAGATGCATCTCTTTGATTTGTAGACTCTCTGTAATTTTATACTGTACTATTGACATGTCATTTTATACCTGTATGCAAGTTGTTACATTTGGTTCTGGATTTGTATAATATTTTGCTAGTTTTATTTTTATTCACTATCGTGTATACATGTAGTTTTAAATTGTAGTTTTAATTTGCTTTGTGGTTTTACGAAATACGTTTTTTGAATGCAGCTTAGGTTTTCCCAGTTAGTTTAACACTTTATTCATTATATTTCATATCTCGTTAAGTTTGAATTTGTCCCAAAATTTTGAAGGTTGCATTTGTTAAAGTAAATTTCGTCTTTGGTCAAGTATATTCATATTTTTGCGCAATGAATTTCATTTAATGTTCATTTTATTTCTTCCTAACACACTTCTATTTCGTCTGATACAGCGATAACCTACTAATGTATACATTTATTTCGTCTTTGATCAAATAGTTTCATATTCAGTTCACTTTATTTCGTCCCATGTGGAACGTCCTGCCTAGAAGCATGTAAAATCCAGCTATAGGCCTATACGTTTTATATATATATATATATATAATTATTATTGACAACCATTTCTGGTTAGACTACGACATTTGAATAGAGTGCTCAATACCGTAAACGGTAGAGCGTATAAAAATTCAGAGGTATAGACCTTCCGGAATATTATCGCTACTCTGAGTTTCATGGACAATCCCATACGGTCATTTTGTCCAATCGTCAGGCGAATAGATGCTTCTCTGATCGCAGATCTAGCACACATATGATAATGCGAATACACAATCAATGGTGTTTTTGATCAGCGATCAGAGCAGCATAATATTCCCGAAGTGGTCAATACACATCAAAAGATAATCAGAGAGTGCTCAACTGATAAATCAGGAGCGTAATATAATTATTATTGACAACCATTTCTGGTTAGACTACGACATTTGAATAGAGTGCTCAATACCGTAAACGGTAGAGCGTATACAAATTCAGAGGTATAGACCTTCCGGAATATTATCGCTACTCTGAGTTTCATGGACAATCCCATACGGTCATTTTGTCCAATCGTCAGGCGAATAGATGCTTCTCTGATCGCAGATCTAGCACACATATGATAATGCGAATACACAATAAATGGTGTTTTTGATCAGCGATCAGAGCAGCATAATATTCCCGAAGTGGTCAATACACATCAAAAGATAATCAGAGAGTGCTCAACTGATAAATCAGGAGCGTAATATAATTATTATTGACAACCATTTCTGGTTAGACTACGACATTTGAATAGAGTGCTCAATACCGTAAGCGGTAGAGCGTATAAAAATTCAGAGGTATAGACCTTCCGGAATATTATCGCTACTCTGAGTTTCATGGACAATCCCATACGGTCATTTTGTCCAATCGTCAGGCGAATGGATGCTTCTCTGATCGCAGATCTAGCACACATATGATAATGCGAATACACAATCAATGGTGTTTTTGATCAGCGATCAGAGCAGCATAATATTCCCGAAGTGGTCAATACACATCAAAAGATAAAATATATATATTTATTCTTTCTTTCTTTCTTTCTTTCTTGTTCGTTCTTTTTTTCTTTTATTTCATATGATTTATATCACCAACTTTCTTGAATGACTTAATGGGACTTTGTAGCAGTAGTATTAAGCTCACCAGTGATTGCCCATCATATATGCATGTCCATCTAGACTGCTTGTATCCAGGTAATGGCATATGAATGTTGTATTGCTTTAATCACAGATCCTCAAAAACCAGGTATTTCCTACCCTGAGATAGACGTAATATACGCCCTCTGCCTCCCCTCCAGCCCAACACGATGTAGTATTATGAACCAAGCATACATGATATACTTGCACAGCCCTATGTCACTCATATCTGTCCATTGTTGAGATTTGGTTCAGTATAGCGCACTCTATAAAACCTTCACCCGGAAGTTACAGCGTAAACTGTCAATCATTCGTTGTGAATGAATAATCAGTCATGACTATTCATGATCTCACACGATGTGATCGTCGCGATCCGGCGTCATTCCCAACTGATCTGATTACAATATTCATAAAATGCAAATGACGCCACGCCCCTACTGTGTCACTGTCAGACGAAGCCATCCACAATTTAAAATTCGTATTTTGTTCTACGTAAATTAATTTCAAATAACCAATTCTGAATGTTCCGTGTCATATAAAAACTAAATTCTGCCATCATTAAAGCAAATCAGTTCTACTCTAAATCACAATCAGCTTTTTTTTACTATTGGTGTACTATTATTGTGCCACAAATCATGTTTTCAGCCGATAAAATCAACCACGTCTTAGGTCGTCTGGTTAGCTACGACAATGATAGTGCGCCTCCTACAAAAGCTTCACCCATGAATTTGGTTTTAGTAGGCGAAATTTTGTCGGAGGAGTGTCCTCTCCCATAATTATAGACTCCCTGACTTGCATCAAATGGCTCAACCATAGCTATTCTAATTAGCGGCATATCCCCGACTCTCACCAAGCTGTTCCATGGGCTACTCCCATCGGAGAGTGACTCTTCGCGCTACCGCGCTCCATCGCGTCTTCGGCGCTACCATGTCACTGTATAGGATAGGCCTATAATACATGTATATGTAGCATGCAGGGACATGTATCGCGCCTCCGGCGCTGCATGTCACTGTAGGCCTATGTAGCACGTGAGCTACATTTTAACTGGAATATCAGTAAATGAGAAAATCAGCGAGCCCGATACCAGTGCTACCGTGAGACTGATTGCGCCAAATCTCACTACCACACCACGTCACTGACAGCCCAACCACAATTCCCTGATCGTGCTGCCTGTGAATGTGTAGACTGGGATCCAGTCAGCTGTAATGTATATTTGACTTGTACCCAGTTCACACAATTATTAGCAATTGTTATGTGGCATGAAATGATTCACTAGGAAATGAGTGGTGTATACCGATGCCTGGAACCAAGGCTACTACTATAAAACAAGACTATACACATACATGTACAAGGTGTATCCAAAATAAATAGAAATCTCTTTCAGTATGGATTTAATCTTTAAAACCATTGAACCATGACCAAATTGATTTAATTGTAAGGAACAACTAAAAAAGTTAAAATCATGTAAAAAAGAGAAAAATCCATAATCAATTAAGGAAAGTATGATCATTTAGGAAAATCAACCCAATTTGTAGTATGTACAATGGTAATTCACGCAGTAAAGGTAGAGTAACGTAACGTGAAATTGCAAGATTACATGCTTAAACATGTTATTATAGGATAACAAGGAAATGTTACTTCATATCATGCTTATGGCAGAAATTGAGGTTGACTCACAAGTCCAATATCACCTGTCTATGAATGGTTTTAAATGACCTCTCTCTATGATTGGTATAAACGCACTATTTTGACATGCCATTGGTGCTTTCCTTACCACAGCACTGAGCAACATTGAACATTGCACAGATATATTCATGCATCAAATGTGTGGTCTATGTATATAGCTATTAATGATTTGCGCCAGATGTAAACCATGTCATTTTCTGGTTTGTATGTGTAAATCCCATTGTACAGACTAGTAAATGACATGGTTTACGTAAATGATTTTCAGAATATCATCATAATTAATTGGGCTTTGCACTGAAGGCTAATTGGTCATGGTCCAGTGGTTCTGACAAGTATACAACCGTCATGAAAGAGAGTCCTATTTGTTTTGATACACCCTGTATGTTTGTAAAAGTACTTCATCCGGTAGAGTTTATTGACACTTGGCCGTTTCCAGTTGGACGAAGAATATTTGAACTCTATATCCGCTGAACAGCCAACCTACCGGTGCATGTTGTACCGTCTCCCATGTAACCAGTATTGCAAGAACATGTAAAAGAATATCCAGTGTCGGCACATGTCGCGTCATTGTGGCAGTTGTGAGAGCCTAATGCACATTCATCTGATATTAGAAGAAGAAAAAATGAAAATAAAATAGCACGGAATTTATATACAGTTATGTCACGTAAACATATTTTAGGCAGGTTTTTTCGGCTGCTTTACAATCCAGACACTTTTATCAAATATTTTACTTTAAAATGATACCATAACTATTCTCTATTCTTCCAGAAAATTAAAATTATTCTCCCGCCCTACCATGCTTTGTCCAAATCCTTCCCATTATTTTACTGAACAGATACCTATCCAAATTATAAATATTTTAAACAGGTTCGCCGTCGTGGATAGAAAAGAGACAATTATGGGAAAACGATCTAGCCCGGGAATCGAACCCAGGAATAGGATCTGTTGCTTGCTTGGCAACTGCCTTATCCATTGGGCCACAAGACCTCGCATGGTAAAGCATCTGAAATTCAAACCTAAGCGATCTCGTTTCCCAGTCTCCTGCCACAAGTATTACCCGGAGTAGCTCGGGCCTATACATGTGTATTAATAAAGTGCCGTCCTCCCTGTAGAGGGAAAATACATAGAAATAATAGGCATATACGACGGGTATTAAACAAATTATAAATATTTTAAACAGGTTCGCCATCGATAGATACCTATCCGTTTACCTAATTAGAACCTTGCTCTCAAACTACATGTGAAATGAAAACAACTTTATCACAAATTGTAGGCCTACTTGTTTTTATTTTTTATTTTACCATTTTCTCTCATTTTCTCTCCTCCCCTCCCCCTCTTTTTTTATTTATTTCATCTTCTCACTAATTACCAAATTCCCCAAACGATCAATTTTGTGAAATGATTTTCCTGGCACTGAGGCGAATAACCGGAGAATCAGAATCGTCAATTTGTTTAATAGTTATATTGCAATCATAAAATTCCAGTGCTTGCTTTGGTATAGTGCGTGGTGTTGAATAGGAAATCAGTCAGGGACCTTTTCTGTATTATGATTGTATGTACGATGCCATGCGCATCCTGGGTCAGGAAACTGCATGTAGGCTTATATCGATTGTATTTAAAAGAGACCAACACGATGTAATTTGCACGTGCATTATTACATATTAGACAACTATAATAATCAACCCACAAATCGCGTAGTTATAGAAAAAAATATCGCACTTATCAGGAGAAAAACGAATTCAAACTGCCATATCTCACCATGCCGTGTCCAAAGTTCGCGGTGATTTACGTGCCTGTTTCAATGACTTCATGGTTATTGGTGCTCAGATTAAACTACGCGATTTGGGGTCGATCATTATTTTTCTAACATATAATGTTTGTTGGTTTATTTGTTTATTTACACAGTCCGTACGGACACACGCTTCGGTCCTGATGGACCCCTCACATGTATCCGTGTGAGCCTGGCGGCCCCTCGACGTCTTATATAAAAAATAACAGAGTCCAACACGGTGAACAATCAGCAAAAAATGTCAACGGCCGCATTGATTTTATATTGTAACCAGGTTCATACCGTTCTAAACCGGGTCCTCATCGGCCTGGAACCGGGCTCATATCACCTCCTCACCAGGTCCTTACCGGTCGGGACGCCTGGGTACCGGCCGAACCGCCATGATAACGTCAACACACGCCCTTTATAAGCTGAGCGCTCAAACTCGCCGCTTCACTTAAATTCCGGGAATCTCTGTATTACTCACATGCATCCGTGTAACCTGGCCGAACCCTTACCGTGTGACAAATTGGTGCAGACGGCAGTACACGGTGAGGACACACGGTGGGCCGTTTCCCGTCCGTTGAACACGTAGCCGGGGACATTGCCGGCCATCCACGCCCGGCAGGAATTTTAAGCATGCTCAAAACTCCTGCCGGGTGAGTAAAAGCGGCGGCGAACGGTGAGAGCCCGGTTTGAGGGCGGTATAAAGACGGCGCACCCGTTTCGCGCCCGTTCGCAGGGCGGAGATGGTAGGCGGCCACCTTACCGTCTAATAAAAAAAACCAGAGTCCAAACAATGAAATGTCAACGGGCGCATTGATTTTTTGTTGTGGTCACCGGGTCCATACCGTTATATACTGGGCTCACCGTTCTCATACATTTGTAGCTTACCGTTCTCACCGGGTACATAACACCTCCTCACCATCTCCTCGGTTGATACCGTTCTACACCGAGTCTGTACCGGGTTATCACCGGCCTGGTACCGGGCTCACCGGCCTCATACAGTTCTAGCTTACCGTTCTCACCGTGTCCTCACCGTGTCCATACCACCTCTATACCGGATCCTCACCGGTCGGAACGCCTGGCTACCGGTCGAACCGCCTTGAAGGGCCTCCTCATGCTTTCTTTTTTTGAAAAATCCAGACGCTAAACATATTTTTGGTTTTTGTTTTTGTTTTTTGCCTTATTCACTTTTTGTGAGAATCCGTTCTGCGAACAGTTCCAGTTGGCATACTCCCGTTCGCAGCCCATCGCTGATATGGTCTACGTCCAACACCGTTAAACGGGCGCGAAACGGGTGCGCCGTCCTTATACCGTCCTCATACCGGGCTCTCATCGTTCGCCGCCGCTTTTACTTACCCGCCAGGAGTTTTGAACATGCTCAAAACTCCGGTGGCCGGCAAAGTTCCTTGAACGTGTTCAACGGACGGGAAGCGACCCACCGTGTGTGCCGCCGTTCGCACCTATTTTTCACACGGTAAGGAGCCGCCCAGTTCACACTGATACATGTGAGGGGCCCATGAAGGGACCATGCTCAAGCAAAATGCAAGTAAAAAGAGCCACTCTAAACAACTAAAGTTAACAATTTTGCTGTCAGCCTTCGGACATGAAAAAGAATAGTCTTGATCCAATCTCATTTGCTACACAGGCGTATAATGCACAATGTTGTGCTTGCTTCTGCCACAATGAGAGAATCGTACAAACTTTTAGAGCAAATCAAAACAAGGAAAATTAACATTATGCATGGTGTAATGATATTGTTGTTCTTGTATTTGGCATTCTGGAACAAATAAAACACGTAATTCTTTTCCAATCTTGTTTGTATTGAGTGAATGCGCTTGTCGTTTCTCGGAATAATGTCTACCATTTATTAGTTTTTTTATATATCAAACATCGGCAATAATTGCCTTATGTACACAGTTCAACAGCAAAAGTTCCTTTTAGATTATGACTGATATTTTTAAAATGAGTAACTCCATCGAAACGATTTTTGGCACACATAAGGTACGTGTTCACGGCAACACTAGAACGGGGCGATAACTACGCAGGTGTTGTAATGCTTGAAAGAGCACACATTGAATGGAGGAATACCTCAATTCAAAAGTTGCTAAAAGTGCAATATGCTGTGCGGTGTTCAAGCAAAGACCCTGGTTCAAGCTACTTAACCATCCTCCTTCAATACATCATTTATCCACTTTTGAATTGGTCCAGTGGTACGTACCAATCAGTCCGCATACCCATTGCATGCAGCATTCTCCAGGTACTTCTACCATCGCAGGTTGAGGACATTCTTCAGTCGGTTGCCGGTTGGTAGGTGAGCAGAGTGATACACAACCAATATTACCACCTCCCCCACATCTACAGCTCGATTTGCAATCAACTATAAATGATTCCCCTTCTTGATAAATATTGCCATTAACCTCACAAGTTCCAGCTGATTATAAACAAGGATAGAACACAGTTAGAGGTATATTTTACGATCTTTTTCATGGAACGCCCTCTCTCTTTAAGTCTTTATTTCCTCGAAATGGTTTTTGTTGTTGTTGGTAAAAGTACGTATAAACAATTAAACATGAAACTAAAACATCTTCTACAGAGCAATAATACGTTTACTTACTTCATAATCATGATCGGAGTTAACTCCGACAACTTATTTTCTGAGTGAGTGATTTGACACAGTGGTAACGCCGGTTAAAATATATGGGGTTTTTTATTATGGAATTGGGAATAATTGCTTTGGTCTCAGTTCAATTTTGTTCATGGGTGCCTGTACACATGGTGATGTGAAATATCGCTTCGGCTGCTATATAAAGTGCTCAACAAAAGAAAGTCATACACTTTGTTTTATGTCCCATACAGTAAACTTCCAACTATTTTTGACCAAGCAGGCTAGATAGACATTTGGATGGATCTTTTAGGCACAATCTGGTACCAAACTTGCCATCAAGCAACAATGATTAGCATCATCTAATGAACGGTGCTGTTTCCAAATTTACATTTTCAAAAAAACTACGCGGGGAAAAAAGACCACATGTTACCTGTTCACAATCAAATAGCCCGCTCACTCAGGCACGAACTAACGCAGTTTCACTGTGTGATCAATATTCCTTTTATTCCTGGCAATTCTTATAAGCGCCACACACAGCATTTTCTCGCCGCTTGCGTGCGTTGAAAATGCGAATTTGGAAACGTCACGGACTTTTATTAAGTGTCAATAAAGATAAGGACCAGCAGGTTGGCGGAAGAAGGGGGTCGGCAAAATGCACTCATATTGGGTATGTGGCATCCCTATGATAGTCTCATTCTTCCAGTGCGCTAAAAAAATCACAGTGTTTCTAATTTTAGAAAAAAACTTATCACAAAAATTGCGTAATTTCACCTTTTTTTCCTTGCTTCAAAATACATGTTATTTGATAAATGGCATTGCCATTGCTTACAAGTTAAAGTTTTCAAAGTGATTTTCCAATGATAAGTTATAGATAGAGTCCTCTTTATAAATACAGTATAAACTAAGCATCAGTGTTTCTATTCTTAGAGAAAATTATGATAGTTTTTCCAATTTACGAGGTATTTTTCACCAAAAAGATGATTTTTTTGATGTTCAGTTTTTCAGTTGGTCAGCGGTTTCAAAATAAATTTGCATTGTAATCACAACTAACACCCCTTGGCCCCATGTAAGCAAAAATAAAACCATTGAGTTCTAGCTTCTGTAAAATAAAAACACTCCAACAATGTTAATGTTGTTTGGGGCATATGCTCCTATTTTAGCATTTCTAGATAAGGCCCATATTATGCTCGATAGAATTCGGGGCCATCAAAATTCACCAATATTGGGTCTGTGACATTTCTATTATAAACTGTTTCTTCTCCTGGTGTGCTAAACAAATTACAGTGTTTCTACTTTAAGAGAAAAAAATCATAAAGAATCTTATAAATTCCCCATTTTCTCCAATTTGCATATGAACATTTTTGAATTAATTGTTTTGCCATTCCTAACTACTTGCAGATTTCAAACTATTATTTTGAAAAAGAGTGTCAATAAAGTTATCTTCTTAATACTTTAAATAAGGTATGGGTGGTTCTATTTGTTTGGAGAAAAAAAGTTTAAAAAAAGAAAGAAAGTATTTTAATGCTTATAAGAACTAGTTCCCCTGTCTACACGCCTTAAAAGCTCTCCATGGAATAGAACTTTTCACGAACTTCAATAAAACTTTCTGAAGTTATCATTTTATACATAGTTAAAGCATTATTATAATGTCACGCTCCTTTACAGTGTTTCTAGGTAATTTCAGAATTATACAAAAAGATGATTTTACAACACATGCTGTTGTTCATCAAAACATACCAAACCCAATCTTAATCGATCATTTTACAATATATTCTAAAACCTAACTCATCATAGCAAAGGTGATTTACAGCAGCAGTTCAACTGTAGGCCTATAATCTTCATAACTGCACTTTTTTCTCTTCATGGGATAGGTACTTCATATTGATTCATCATTGTTTTATAGATGGTTGTGTCAACGGATTTCACACTACACATACCTTAAACATTGGTATCGAAATATTCAATACTTCACTAATATGTGAAGCTCATCCGAGGTATATACCTTTCCAATTTTTCTGAAATTACATTATGCTATGTCACTTGCCTTTACCAATGTATTAGTGGATACATTATGTTTACCATACACAAGTTCTTTTTACACTCTCTTTTGCTCAAATAGAATGTAGATGTCTCTCGTCACTTATAAAAAACAACTGTTTTGGTTTCCTTCCTATGTACATTTGCATGCCAAAATGAGGTCTAGAAGTGGATTTATAAAGAAATCCTTCCTTATCTTTGAACCAATAACATCTATGTTAAACTGCTCACAAATGTCTTTAAGTTGTTTAAGCTTCCGACGCTGTTTTTCTTTGTCAACGAGCATAGATTCTATGTCTTTAAACATCAATGGTGCTGGTACTATAGTCAATATCTTCGTAAACAGTTGTTCGGATTTCATGCCTCGCAAACAATTAACTAAAAACTCACCATTCCTTCCTATCATATTTGTTGACACTGACCTTAAAACAGTGTCAAAATATTAGATGCAGTATGATCTGAATTAGTTTATTTAGTATGGCAAGTACCCCTTCAATCTAGAAACACTGTAATTGTAATAATCAAAACACATTGACTTATATTTTTGTTTGCAAATTTGACTTTTTATTTAAATGGATTTTAACACAACCCACATATCTTTTCTAGTTTAGGCCATTTTGAATGTCATAGACAAAATATTTTTTCATTGAAAGTACCATTAGACTAGAAACACTGATAAAAACTTGTTGAAAACAATTTAATGTTACCATTGGATAGTTTTGAATGAATTGAATCATCATTCATGAAAACTTAAAAGGGTTTTTGACAAAAATGCAGAAGATACTGTGAAAATTGGAATTTGATACTCTGAAATTAGTCTATGTTATGACCCAGTGTTTCTATAACATATAATTGAAACACACTAATTGTATTTCACACCTGTGAACGGCCATGGCTCCTCTTTATAACCAACATACAAACTAACAGCTGAACCACTTTTTATTTAAATGGATTTTAACACAACCCACATATCTTTTCAAGTTTAGGCCATTTTGAATGTCATACCCGTAATTATTTTTCATTGAAATGTACCATTAGACTAGAAACACTGATAAATAAACTTGTTGAAAATAATTTAGTGTTACCATTGGATAGTTTTGAATGAATTCAATCATCACTCATGAAAATAATGCGGAAAATACTGTAAAAATTAGAATTTGATACTTTAAAGTTTGTCTATGTTATGACCCAGTGTTTCTATAACATAATAATTAA
Organism: Ophiura sarsii; assembly: GCA_035610835.1. Classification (NCBI taxonomy): domain Eukaryota; kingdom Metazoa; phylum Echinodermata; class Ophiuroidea; order Amphilepidida; family Ophiuridae; genus Ophiura; species Ophiura sarsii. Next base: position 33,048,316 of record CM069452.1, read on the forward strand.
AAGACAATGATTTTATTTCACACCTGTGAATGGCCATGGCTCCTCTTCCTCTTTATAACCAACATATAAACTAACACCTGAACCACTTTGTAATTAAATGTATTTTAACAGAACCCACATATCTTTTCCATTTTGAATGTCATACCCGTTATTATTTTTCATTGAAAAATACCATAATACTAGAAACACTGATAAATAAACTTGTTGAAAATAATTTAGGGTTACCATTGGATAGTTTTGAATGAATTCAATCATCATTCATGAAAACTTAAAAGGGTTTTTGACAAAAATACGGACGATACTGTGAAAATTGGAATTTGATACTCCGAAATTTGTCTATGTTATGGACCCAGTGTTTCTATACCATTATAACTAAAGCACAATTATTTTATTTCACACCTGTAAGGGGCCATGGCTCCTCTTTATGACCAACATACACACTAATACCTGAACCTAAATGGATTTTAACACAACCCACATATCTTTTCCAGTTTAGGCCATTTTGAATGTCATACCCGTAATTATTTTTCATTGAAAAGTACCATTAGACTAGAAACACTGATAAATAAACTTGTTGAAAATAAGTTAGTGTTACCATTGGATAGTTTTGAATGAATTCAATCATCACTCATGAAAATAATGCGGAAAATACTGTAAAAATTAGAATTTGATACTTTAAAGTTTGTCTATGTTATGACCCAGTGTTTCTATAACATAATAATTAAAAGACAATGATTTTATTTCACACCTGTGAATGGCCATGGCTCCTCTTTATAACCAACATATAAACTAACACCTGAACCACTTTGTAATTAAATGTATTTTAACAGAACCCACATATCTTTTCCAGTTTAGGCGATTTTGAATGTCATACCCGTTATTATTTTTCATTGAAAAATACCATAATACTAGAAACACTGATAAATAAACTTGTTGAAAATAATTTAGGGTTACCATTGGATAGTTTTGAATGAATTCAATCATCATTCATGAAAACTTAAAAGGGTTTTTGACAAAAATACGGACGATACTGTGAAAATTGGAATTTGATACTCCGAAATTTGTCTATGTTATGGACCCAGTGTTTCTATACCATTATAACTAAAGCACAATGATTTTATTTCACACCTCTAAGGGGCCATGGCTCCTCTTTATGACCAACATACACACTAATACCTGAACCTAAATGGATTTTAACACAACCCACATATCTATTCCAGTTTAGGCCATTTTGAATGTCATACCCGTAATTATTTTTCATTGAAAAGTACCATTAGACTAGAAACACTGATAAATAAACTTGTTGAAAATAATTTAGGGTTACTATTGAATAGTTTTGAATGAATTTAATCATCATTCATGAAAACTTAAAAGGATTTTTTACAAAAATGCGGAAGATACTGTGAAAATTGGAATTTGATACTTTGAAATTTGTCTATGTTTTGACCCAGTGTTTCTATAACATAAAAGTTAAAACACAATGACTTTATTTCATACCTTTGAGGGGCCATGGCTCCTCTTTATAACCAACATACAAACTAACACCTGAACCACTGACCAACTGAAAACAGGAGACATTTGAAACATCACTTTTTGACATAAAAACATGGAAAATTGAGGAAATAAAAACTCTCATTGTTAAAAACTAGAAATACTGCAGGTCTATTATTTGATAAAATATAACAAGAAATATGTTTGCTATATGCCAATAAAAAATGGATGTGGAAGTATTTACATGCACATGATGGGAGTGCCATTTGTCTTTGCTCATGATTTGAAAAGTTCATTTCCCAGGTGTCAAATTTGTGAAAATTGAACTGCATGTATAATATAATCTAGAAACACTGAGATTTTTTTATGCCCACCATGAATGATGGTTTGTCTAAAGGTATTCATAGACTTAATATGAAACAAATTTGCTGACCCCCTTCTTCCGAAAATGTCCCAAATCTGCTGGTGGTTAGCTTTATTTACACTTAAATGGTGTTAATAGTGGTTTATCTTTGTTGATTTGTGACATGTTTAGTACCAAATTGTTCTGAAAAAATTCATCTAAATGTCTATCTAGCCTGTTTTGACCAAATAAATAATCGGAAGACACTATATGGGAAATAAACAAATTGTATGACTTTCTTTTGCTGAGCACTTTAGTATTAGTCATTTATAGTCTTGTGTAATCTGGTAATAGTTTGGCAGTGGTGTCTTACACAAAAAATGCAACACTAACAAAATTGGTTTTGGAATTACGCGAGATTAAAGAGAGGTTGTGTCTCAAGCCTGTAACTAGTTTGGCTGTTCGTACCATTATCGACCGATACTGGCAACTTTTATGTTCCAGTATTGACCGATACTGCACTGATTTAACATTATCTTGGACCTAAAATACACTTTTCCATTAGTTTTGAAGCATATTTAAAACTTTTTAAAAAGCCCAAACATCCGTACACTTTAATCAAATGTCACACAATGTTAATTTATCACTTTAATTGCTTTACATGGTTTATTGTTTCGGAATTTGCTTGATCATAATTGTATTTAACATTTAGTCACATATACGCTCGTACATGCTTGCACCTGTTTGTAAAAAGAAACTTGGTATAATTATGCTTACATGTACCGAGATATTTCCAAATGTATACATCTACCTACATGTAACATATTACTTTGTCCTGCCAAACTTTGAAGGATTTCAGTCAGTGCTTAATTAAGACCTATTCTGTTTACATTAATGACATTACATTTGGTTTTAAATGAACATGGGTCATGGGTACATGCCTCTGGGTACATGCTTTAGTTTACAATATCATCCAAAATCCTATTGGATTGTTGAAAAATTGGGTTAGCTTACAACACTTTTCACATGCACACATTAAGGTCAAGGGCCTTTTAAATCCGGGTGCACCTTTTTTTATTGACGTTGTACAATCATGCAGGAATCCCGTTACAAGATCACTTTCATGACATTGTTATGGCGTTGTTTATTGGCCTAAATACTGGTAAGTAAGAAGTCATAGCACCCACCTGCTAAGGAGAATAAATTCAGCAGATGCAGAATGAAGGCATATAAATAGATTGATGTCAACATCTTCATTCTATAAAGAAACAGACCAAATCATTGCATGAGTGCTAACTGATGTCATGAAATAACAGTCGTTAAAAGTCAAAGGCCCTTTAAACTTAGGACTACTACATGTTCGGCCGAGTGCACCAAACTGGCATAACTTAATAGGGAGGTAAGGTACCTCCTTAGTAGTCATGCCCTAACTGTAGCGTAACTTACTAACGCTGTAATTCTGAGAGCAAAACTGGCGAGTAATACCAGAATAGTAACTAGCGAGGTAAATATCCACATTAATCAGCATCGTCCCCTTACAAAATCAATTGTCGCATGCGTCAAATGTGTGTATATGTATCAACCAGCAATCATATTGACACGAATGGTGTTCCGTAGAATTATAAAAATGTGTCGTCAGTCGCTACGTCAAGCGTTGATTTAAATAACATACATGTCATACCACGTCCAGTCGAGCAATGAAAGTCCGTGTAAAAATGACATTACAAACACATTTTGTGCGAGAGTAACATAGAAATATGGTATAAAATGGCAAAATTTCACGATAAAAATCCGTTCGTTGTAATAAATGGATCAATGGTTAAATAATAATAAAACTATCACAGATACACTCGTCGATCTCTGTGGCGTGCGTATGTTGCCTATGTCACTGGTAATCGAGAAACACGGGTTCGATCCCCGTGTATTCCTTATTATTCTTTGAATTATTATTTTTTTAAACTTGATGGTGGATTATTGTTACATCATTTTTAAGTCAATTGTTTATCCATTATAAAGGTCCACGCGTTTATATTTTTATATTTTATTTATTTTTATATTTTTTATCTCTTGATTGCTTTATTTAACTTCTATTATGTATAGTATTGCTTGATAATTAATTGATTTGATCCAAGTTAAATGTTTTGATTAAAGTCACCTATTTCCTCGACATAACTATGTCAGCGTACACTTTGCAAACCTTTTAGCATCGATAGTTGCAGCAGCATAACGTTATGCTCCAACTTACTCTTGGGTCCGGTCAGGTATAATAGCCTAAGACAATGTACGGTTTGACCTAGACAAAATTGCAACATAAATGGTTTTTGTTGTAATTGTTTCAAAATGCCATTCCGCACATTATATTATATTAAAAATCGATAAAATCTGAAGTTGGGGAAAAAATGCTAATTTGCATAACAATATATATTTACATTTAGCCATATTAGTCGGGTATATACAGGGGTTACCATGCCATATTAGTCGGGTATATACAGGGGTTACCGTGCACCCCCACCACCCAGGACTCCCCCAAACCAACTTTCTTGACTCTTTTCATGGTCCTAAAACATAGTCAGGATGTTACCGAAAAATAATTTCGTGTTATTCAAGATGGCGTCCAAAATGGCCGCCAAAACTGGTCAAATTTCATAAAATGACGTATAGCAATCAATACGCGTGGTGAAAGTATAGTTTTAATAGTGGGATGTATGTATTAGACAACTAGAGACTCTTAGTCTTATCTAGTAGTTTTGCTTTGTTAATATACCAAAATCCATGGCCGCCCAAAATTGTAAAATTACATAAAATGGCATATCAACCAACATGTATGATCAGAGTATAGTTTTAACAATGTAATGTATGTTAGACCACTAGAAACTATTATCCAGTATTTTGGCTTTGTTAACATTCTTGAAATCCAAAATGGCCGCCAAAATGGCTCTAAATATTGTGAAAATCCATAAAATGGGATGATATCAACCAAAATGTATGTATTAGACCACTAGTAATTCATATCCAGATTTGTTGCTTTGTAATCACATACCTTAAGTCCAAAATGGCTGCCATAATGGCCGTTGTCAATGTTAAAATAGTCTATAAGAGTGTATACTATTGCATCGCATTCACCAAATACAATTTAGTATGATGTTCTAAACTGCTAAGCTATTGCTTTTAGTTGTACAAGACCCCCCTCTGTGTCAATTTTGATTCGGTATCACTTTCCAAAATGGCTACCAGATGGTTGAAGTTGATGCTAAATGACCTAAATCAATTGTTTTGTATTGTAAATGACCATACTGTTTAATACCAATACCCCAAATATAATGGGACATCATTCACTATATATGATAAAGCCTTGGGGCTGTAGATCTAGTTTGAGTATTCATAAAATATCCGGATTGCTGCAAAAGGTTAAAATAACTTAAAAGCAGTATTAGTTCATTGTTTAAATGGCATTATTAATACATTATTATATCTATAGCTTTTAATCTACTCAGTAAACGTATTTGCATAGCCTACTCTTTAAGTATATGACAAGGTATGATTGAATGGTATAGACTCCATTTTTACCATGTAATGTTATTAAGATGGCCATCATGATGACCATCAAAATTACCTCCAATTGGTCAATAAAATTACTCGCTTCAAATGGTCAAAATATTTACCAAGGTGGCCACCAATTGATCAAAATATGGTCAGAAATAGCCGATTAATTTCAGATATTATAACAGTAAGGAAATGATATTGGATACTATCTCTGATTATTATGGTCATTGATAAATTCATACACACAGAAAACACTATGTAAAAAAATTACACAAATTATGTAAAAAATACACAATCTGTGTAAAAATAGAACTCCATAATACTATGTAAACAGTTGTGTTAAGCTTTTGCATAGGAATTTACACAAGCTTGGGTATATATTACATGTTTTATGTAAACGCTTACATAATAATTATGGAGTTCTATATTTACATAATTTTTTACATAGTGTTTTCTGTGTGTACAACTCACGATGTATGGTTGGCCACAAATACTGATTTGGCCAACTTTAACTGCTTGTTGATCCTATTGGATGGATATTTCAATTACTAATTAGGTAGGTTTTTCAAGTCAATAATCAACACCATAACATCACTGACCGATCTGCTCGGAAAGTTAGATACAGGTAATTAGTTTATAGTACTGGATGTCGAATCAGCTATTTCTGACCATATTAAGATCAATAGTGGCCACCTTGGTAATTGTGTTGATCATTTGGAGGTAGTTTTATTGTCCATTTGTCATTCAATCATATCGTGTCATGTACAAATACGTTTACGTGGCGGATCAAAAGATATATATATATATATATATATATATATAATAATTTGGTCATTTCTAATGTAACACTAATAATAAACTAATACTGCTTTTCAATTATTTTAACCTTTTGCAACCAATTGGATATTTTTAAATACTTAAAACTAGATACCACTCCTAGGTTTTATCATAGAAATATAGCGAATGCTGTCCCATAGATTAAGGGGTATTAGTATTATATAGTCATATTAGTATAGGCATTTACAATATTAAAAAAAATCATTTAACATCAACTTAACCATCTGGCAGCCATTTTGAAAAATCATACATAATCAAAATTGTCACAGAAGTGAGTCTCATATCTAAAAGCAATAGCTGAACAGTTTATAACATATTGTTTGGTGAATTGTGCTGAGCGCTTTGAGCCCTTTGGAAAAGGCGCTATACTCTGATCATACATTTTGGTTGATATATGGAATTTTATGGAATTTTACCATTTTGGCGGCCATTTTAGTGGCCATCTTGGATTTTGGTATGTTAACAAAGCAAACATACATGATTTAAGTGTCTTAGGGGTCTAATACATGCATCCCACTATTAAAACTTTTCTTTCACCACGCATTTTGATTGCTATGTCATTTTATGACATTTGACCAGTTTTGGCGGCCATTTTGGACGCCATCTTGAATAACACGAAATTGTTTTTGTTCACATCCTGAATATGTTTTGGGACCATGACAAGAGTCAAGAAAGTTGGTTTGGGGGAGTCCTGGGTGGTGGGGTTGCACGGTGACCCCTGTGTATATACCTGACTAATATGGCTAAATATACCCATATATTGTTATGCAAATTAGCATTTTTCCCCCAACTTCAAATGTTATCGATTTTTATTTAATATAATGTTCGGAAGAGCATTTTGAAACAATTACATCAAAAATGGTTTATGTTGCAATTTTGTCTAGGTACACCCTTTTATTCGGTTACATGTCCTAGGCTATAAGATTTAGCGTTAATTTAGTGCTCTCAATTTTTTGGTTACGCCTCAATTACTAGCGAGTAGCGCTTTTCTTTTAGCTACTCGCCATTGGTGCACCCCGCCGAATGTGTAACACTTGCGACATCCTGTATACATATTAGCAACTTACCTGAACGTACACAACCAGTGATTTCAAGGACGCAACTAAGATCTGTTTGCAGTTGTTGTATAGCAGGTAACGAGGCATTCAAGATTTCTCTTCATAAAGCAGTGAATAATCAGTTTGATTCCAATCTCATTCGGAATCTCCAGGTGCAATGAAATAATCATTCGTGAAATGAAGAGCTAATGAAGAAGATTTCGCACAACTTTAGTTAAGACACCGGCAAATTGCTTAAATTGAGGATATCAGAAAATATAACGGTGAGAGCAACTGGTCAGAAATACTGAATGTATCACCAACATTTTTTCCGTCGTTATCGTCGCGCGCCTATCCAATATTTATTTCCAATGAAGGGTTTTGAATAGAACAAAATAGACAATATTATTTCATTACGGTTGATTGCAAAAGGAAGTACATGTTATGTATAGTGCGCGGGGAATAGAAACAACGGAAATCTATAGCAAGGTCTAAAATCTGTAAAGTTCATGAACGACGGGTTACTCTGTAGAGATACAGCTGTCATAACATGTTCTAACAATAAACCATGGTCAGAAAAGTAAACGACTTTATTTCCCAATGAGATAAAAATATTTCGCGATTTAATTCTCATAATTCTTATTGACGTTTGAATTAATACATGTACTCAAATGAACTCATACCCATGTAATGGTAATGATACGAGGTAATGATCATGACGATAACGTTCATAAAGCGCCCTCAATCGTGTTTCTTTCTTTGTGAATGCATAATTTCTGGAAAGTTGCCTTTGTGATCAATTGTAATTAGTCTAAAATCAAGTTTTGAATATAAACTGCTAAAGCATCAGTAACTCAATGATTTGTTTAACCCTATTTGGTGTGGTAGGCCTATATGGTAAATAATTTGAAGGACTCAAACCATTGTACGAGGACATTTTAAATAGGTAATCTCATAGAAATCGACGCCATTTAAGTGAGACATTATCATACTGCCTGTTCGCGGTGTACGCAGTCCGCAACAAGGGGTAGAAATGTCCGTGAGTTGTTTGATGAAAAACAGGGTAAAAATGGCAAGTGCCGGCATCAAATCAAAGTATGAAAGCGATCCCTTAAACAGTTCGGTCTAATACCTTGTTCAGGAAACCTTCCTTTTTGGGACGTATTACCCATAATGCAATGCAGTAATTGTGGCTAGTCCATAAAGGAACTCTATTTTGAAATAGGTGAAACATTGATAGATTTTAGTGTCATTCTCAGCGTTCAGCGGCTCATTTTAAATTCATTGATACTCACTACAAGCTATCAATGAATATCGATTCTTTATTTTAATTTACGACTTGCTCCAACTTGGTAATATGTAAGATCATACTATATTATGAATAGCCTATCTCACAATCATACAATTATGCAAACATTTGTCGAAGGAAAAATAAAGTTATCTCGTACTTTTTTAAAAGAGTTTGAATAATTAGTGTGCTAATTAGCGGCATTAGCTCAACTTCTTAATTACAATAAAATAGGGAAAACCCCAAAATAATAGCTATTAATTATGACTAAACAGTTACTTTACTATCTTGACTCCTTTAATGACCGTCAATGTTTCATAGTTCCATCATCTTTGATTTACAAAAATAAATCTATCTTTTCGGTATGATTACTTTACGAGTAGATACATTGATGGGTATTACTTCCCGCAAAGGAAGGCTACCTAAAACAAGGCATTGGAGCGAACTGTTGAACCCATGGTAATGCGGATGTTTGCATAGAGTCCTCTGCGGGTTATTTACTTCGTCGAGTGTATATTTGTACAATGTACAGTGCCTGTGTAATCAAACGTAACATAATGAAATGGCCCGATGAATTTAAGATTGAACATAAAGATATTGTTTTAGACCGTATCTGTCTGGCACGTCTGCGGTATTATTTTGATGCGTGAAACACTGCAAAGATGTTGTGAAATGTCGTTAACTATAGTTGAACAAAGTAATTTGATTTGTTTCCTTAATAAATCTGATGGTCCTTTCTTGAGCTAAGATTTTGGTTTTCTACAAATTGACAATGTCGCCCTCTAGTAGAATTTAATTATAAAAAGATTGTACCTGCCCTCTGGAGTTGAATCGTAACTTTTGAACTTTGAACTTTTATTCAGTCTCTATCGACCCCTTCTGGGGTATGAGAGAGAACATGTACATAAACAATATGATAGATGGCGCTCTTGCGCAACAATATAAAGTGAGAAGAAGAATAATACTTGTATACAATGAAGAAGTTAGATAGTTATAAAAATAAATAAACTGATATATAAAACATATGTAAGTATAAAACAAGCTTGGAAACACTGAAATGGATATTAAGAAACAGACATATATATATATATATCACAGAAATACTGGTCAAGTTTATGCTTCAACCATTTAGAGTTGTGATCATTTTGAGTCAACCAGATGTAGCTTATTCCACAATGATCAAGAATGTTATTTGTTTTAGTAATCAACTCAGAGCTAAAATCATTGCAATTATTTTTATGAAGAGTTTTTGCGAGGTTGTACAGAATAAGGGAATACTTTAGACTGATTGCCTGCAACAATTCTGCTCCAGAAGTTAACAATTCTTTTCTCAATTATACTGTTGACTCCGTATTTAATACTAACTTCACCATAAACCATACAATTAATGGTAAATGTATTGATATTTGATTGAATTCAATATGATCTAAATTTTCAATTCCCCCAAATTTCACATCCGTGCAGTAAAATGGGAAAAATCTGTTTGTCGAAAAGGTCACATATGATATCAATGGGTAAATGAAGTTTAGCAGCTTTTGTAAGAAGTGCAAACATAGCATGTTTTGCTTGAGAAACCTGTTTTTTAATGGCTTTCTTGAATTTGCCATTATATTTAAAAGTAACGCCCTGGTAAGTGTTATCATCACAAATGTCAATAGTGTTGTTATCAAAATAGAAGGTAGGACGAATATCTAATTTTACCTCGGGAAGCGTGTTTAAAGCATTTTGGAGATCGATATTTGCTACGGTTCGAAAACAGTAAATGTGAAATATCGCCCTCTGGAAGGGCACACTAGAAGTGCTACGTTATTCGCAATATGAAAATACATCACATATACATATATTTATGCAAGGAAATCCTTGCCATGGAACCAAAAATGTGATTTTCATGATTTTGGAAGTTAAAAAACACGTTTTTTGGCACTCTTTGGTCTCTAATTTAAAAAAAAAAGATATCTAAAAAAAAACCATTCCTAGGGAATTTTATTGGGATTGTTATAAAACTAGTATGACAAAATTTGACAAAATATATTTTGAGTTATCTTTGAAGAACCTAAAATGGGTCAAAAACGTGTTTTTATAATTTTCTCCAAAATGGTCAATTTCATGTTCATTGTTGGATTCATTGAACCCTTTCCTTCAAGAAAATGTATACTTTTATATAGATTAAATGAATGATGAAGAAGTTACGGTAGTTTTACGGAGGCTGTACCTGAGACTCCACACCCCCGATAAAAATAATTCAAAAAATAGCATTTACAATGGATTGGATTGGAAAAAAATTTCTTCTAATTATGATGAATTTTTCAAAATGATAAGATTAACATTCGCGATTACGTGTTATTCCAATACGAATTCAAAATGTAGGATTCGCGTGGCCAACGTCGTCTGCGTTTACGTAATTTGAGTACAGCGCCATCAAGGCTATGCTGGCCAAAAAAGGTCACGCCACGCGGTAGATTTACCCACAGCCTGCTTCCATTCAGCAGGGCTGTCAACTTTTGGGATTTGCTGGGAGGGAGAGATACAGACTCAAAAATATAATCTTAAAACATGCACAATTTTTGTGGGGGGGGGGGGGGGGGGGGTGGTAGGGATGATGTTTTCCTCAAATCCGCACGAAAATTGCATGGTCAAAATCACAAATGTACCGACGGAAGCTAGTATAAAGGTGTTGATACACACTTTAATTGAGGTAATTTGGTTGGTGCGGGAGATTTTATATGCTATGCGGGAGTGCGGGAGAAAGAGTGTATATACGGGAGAGTTGACAGCCCTGCATTCAGTCGTACATGCATTATTCATGGTGGGGCAGACAAAAATAATGGCGACTGCCCTACTGAAAATTCAGCAGTGAGGTTCTACCGAAAAGAAAGTATGCCAAGTGCCCGGCCAAGTGCTGTGTTCCCAACTGTTTTAGTAAAAAAGAATCATTTCCAGATTTTCCTTTTTATTGCATTCCATAATAGAGCCAATGTAAATGATATTTGCTGATTTTGTTGTTTTTTGTTTTATCGCGGTTACCTTACTATACATATTAACAACTCCGCCTAAACTTCGCCTTACAATCACGCCTTATCAGTATAGCGCCACCTGGGCTAGGCTGACCAAAGTTAAGTGGCTTCTGATCGGCAAGTTGAGTGGCACACCCTGACTTTGTTATGAAACGACTGAATATGGCACCCAAAGCTGCCTATTGCACGCTTAGAAAAAATGGTTCTTAAGTTGTCCTCTCAGGAGAACCCTTAAAGGTTCTTTAAAGAACAAAAAATGGTTCCCCAAACATGATACAGAACCATTTTTAGTTGATACAGAACCATTTTTGGTTCTATGAAGAACCTTTTGGGGTTCTTCAATTTTCAAGAACCTTTTTTGAAGGTTCTATAAAGAACCTCTCTCTTGAACCTTCAAAAAAGGTTCTTGAAAATTGAAGAACCAAACAAGGTTCTTCATAGAACCAAAAATGGTTCTGTATCAACCAAAAATGGTTCTGTATCATGTTTGGGGAACTATTTTTGGTTCTTTAAAGCACCTTTAAGGGTTCTCCTGAGAAGACAACTTAAGAACCATTTTTTCTAAGCGTGTGGGGTCAAGGTCCGCGGGGGGGGGGGGGGGGGGTGCATTTAGTCTATCTATCTAGTATCTATCTATATGGTGAAGTACAGTCCTCTCTGTTGACAGTATAGTCGTACTAGGGTGCAAGGGGTGCGAGCAGGAACACGATCCACTATTTCTATTTATGGGTCTAATATCCTTACATTGCCTTGTTTTTCACAGAAATGTTAGCAAAATCGGTCAAATATGTAGGAAAATTATAAGTTTCTGGTAAACATATGGGTCCATTTCCCCTCTAAAATTGGTAAATGTTTGGGTCAATTTTCATTTTGCTAGCAGCACATCCCTACCAAAAACGTATCTGAGTGACCATGGAGCCTCAGCAGGATCTTCACTGCTAAAATGTTGAGTAAAAACATTTACACAACGTTGAGTAACTATGCAACAGTTCAACAGTTGAGTAAACAATGCTCAATATGTTCCAACTGTTGAGTAAAAATGCCCAATATGTTCAACAGTCGAGTAAAATGTTGGGCATTTTTACTCAACTACTATTGAATGTTGGGCTGACTGTTTAGAGCAAAAAGTTAATCACAACTTTGATCGTCGATCAATATTTTTTTGACGTATGACCTTTTGAAGTCATCAAAAGTAAACCATGTTTGGCCATTTTTCACAAATTGTTTAAAAACAATTTTAAAAAAATATTGCAACTCATTGCAAATGGCTAAATTTTCAGCGCATTGGTTTATTTTGTAAAATATAACTTGCATTTGGTTGTCATACATGTAAGTCTTGACGAATCAGCATCTGCGGCGCAGATATTGGTGGTAGAACCTCTGTGGAACGCAGACGCCATTGACGCCCATGAATGCATTGTTTAAGAGCGAAATGACAGTCAAGGAACATTTTTATTCACAGGGGTGCGCAACGCGCCTGCAATCTCCGGGTCCCCGCCAAGTCGGGATATTACACCCACTGACACTTAATGATTCAGAGGAATCCGTTTTCTTATAATGTCTGAATGTTGAGCATTAGGGAAATGTAGATTGTGTGTATAAATATGCAGTATTATGGAAATACCCACATGACGGTCGACTCAGGGTGGACGATCACATGTGTCGCAGTTCTAATAGTGTGTGTACTGATCATAATAGTAGTATTGCTTTATTCCGTAAAGTTTAAGAGGGATTAAAATCATGTCCTGGCCAGTTCACCCTTCGCTAGTCTAATGGTAGAAAGACATGCCTTGAAATGCAGATGTCCATGATGCGATTCCCACCAGTACCACTTTTTTAACTGATTTTTTTTCTCCTTTTGTAAAGGTTAGGGTTAGAAATAGTCCACAAAGTATGTAGTGCCTACCTAGACAACCCCGGATAGACAGTCACATGGGTATTTCCATTGCTACATATAAATAACTTATATTTAATGTACATTAGGCAAGGAGTATCATTCTTGTGAATTTGATAGAAGTGCTACCAGCTCATTTGATAATAAATTGTTAGAAAATCCTTTCCTCCATATCACAGTAGAGTCTGCAGTGGTTTGCGTGTGTACAAAATTTGTATTTCCATCTAATTCGAATGAAATATGCATATTTTTTTGGTTCAATACCTGAATTTGTCATTTTTGTTATGAAATGAAACGTAGAATAGGTTTGGGCAAATATTTATAAGCAAATTTTGGAAGGCAGAAATACAAACATCTCGACCATACGAGGGTCATTCGATAAGTTGTACCTCCTACCTCATAACTTTATTATTATATAAGCCAGTCTTATGAAATATCGCACAGTTGTAGCTTGGAACCTCAGCTATAAATTCATGGTTAATTGATCTGATGACTGTTTATATCTGTAGATGCGGTGAAAACCAAATTTACATTTAGTGTGACGGAAACGGATGAAATAAATATCGCCGAAGTGATATTCATTTGGCCTATTGTAAGAGGCAAAACATATCTAACGGTCAATTATAACCGTTCTTATCAAAAGTAAAACAGATATCAATTATCATTTACTATAAAGGTGTAGCTAAGATTCAGAGCTACAATCATGACAAATATCATGAGGCTGACATTCATATTAGCAATGTTATGAAGGTGGAGGTAGAACTTATTGAATGACCCTCGTATATTGAAATAACGGGTTGAATTAAGCTTGATTTATGCAAAGTTTTGAATTTTGACAATTACCACAGTTCTCGTTTATTGCCAAACATCAATAAATCCATGCTGGAAATAAAATGTATAACAAAATTGTCGTGAACATTTGAACTCTATAGTGAGGTCAATATCATAATTATGAAGCGATTAGTAATTATACATAAATTATATACCAATCTCTGTCTTTTTAACATGTCGCGTTGTTAATCAGAAATACATTATGAAGATATGTTGTAGTTCTTAATTACCCGCGATACTCTTGCCAAAATGCCTTTTACATAGGGTATGACAACATAACCATTTGTTTTTTGTGTTTTGAAGGTGTTGTGGAGACATTCTTTGGTTTGGTCTTCTTAGTTGACAGGGTTTTTTTAGTTTGTCAAAGATCCAATGGACCTACGGCACATAATCTCTTAGCCACAGTCCGACATACGCGGGCGCACTTCGATCAGTTTACTGCGCATGCTTGAAAACACAAAATGGCGCTATCCGATTTTTAAATGTAATGTTTAATTTTAAAGCTCTAAAATAAATCTTAGAATGAATTTCAAAATTTGACTTCATTTCATGAAGTCAGTTGCTCTCAGTATCATTTTCGCATCACACCCGCTTTGGTCATATGAAGTTTAGATACAATAATATACAATTTGTCATAAACTGTTTTATACTAATATAACATTTCGTTTAAAAGGACCCTTTAGTTGTAAACACGACTTCGTAATTTAAAGTGATAGTGTAAGCATAATGCAAATTCCGGAAAAAGTGTATTTTAGGTCCCAGATACTGGTATACCAGCAATGTTCAATACTGAAAGATAACATTTGCCAGCATCGGTCGAAACTGGTACGATTTTACTGTTCCAGTATCGGTCGATACTGGAAAGCCAAACTGTGTTCCAGTATTGAGCGATACTAGAACATTTTTATGTTCGTGATACCACTGAGAATTGTCCCAGTATTGAACGATACTGGTACACAATTATGTTCCAGTATCGTCCGATGCTGGAACATTTGATATGCGCCAGTATCGGCCAATACTGGAACACTGACTTTGTACCAGTATCGGACGATACTAGTACAGTCCAGAATCTGGAACCTAAAGTACACTTTTTCACATTTTATAAAGGATCAATATACAGATATGTAGTGGGGATTCTTATCATCGGGTCTATACCCGATGGGAGATTCATAAGTATGGTCCACATCGGGAATCAATCCGTCATCCACTTTGGTCATAGAGTACGCAGGTGGAGCTGTTGGTGCTGGTATATTTTCACTGGTGCCTGTACTGCATGTTGCACATGATGATTTGCTATATTGACATAAAAATAACGTAATATAAAACAAAATGATAAGATTAAGATTTTTATTTTCAAATTTCAGTTGGTAACCACCTTCTAATGTTATCCATAATTTCTTATTATTTCTATGTTATCTCTATTCAATTTCTTACTTCAAGCAATAATGTGATCTTGTTCACATTTTTACACAGATTTTTTTCTCTCTTATAATAAAGTTTGACTATCAAGACTTTCCTGAACTCATAAATCTATTTATACTGTATTTTCTGTTTAAAAACCAGCACGTTATTAAATCATAATGGAAATCTGCTTCCAATTTAAGAAATTGTTCAACAAATTTGTTTGATTTTCATCATAAAGCATTCCATAGGGGTGCGTTCACTTGCAGTTGGAATTGGAAACACTCCGAACGGTGTTAAACGGTGGGAAAATGGTGTCAAACCATGGAATTCTATTTATGAATAATAAAAAAAACACTCAGAAAATAAACTCTCCTGGTACCAGGATAACTGATTTTGATGAAACATATTGCTCAGTAACTTATTATATATTTTAGTTTCATCACTGACTCAACACAATGACATACCGTATTAGTAATATTATTACCTTTTCTTGCATACAATTACAAACACGACAATCAAAATGATAATTACGCATACACCTCCGACACTTGCTCCAGCGATTACTGGAATGGGTGATGTTACTGATAGATAGATTTTAGAATACAAAACAAAATCGGATATTATTGTAATTTTTTTTTTTTTTACTTTACAGCAGTCATTATTTAAAATACGGTGTTAATAATAATGGACAAAATTGCACATATAACCACAATTTTCAGAGCGTTCTAATAATTATAACATTAAATTTGAAACCAAAAAAATATTTTCTATACATTCCTCCCCGGCCCCGAATAACAGGTGTTGGAAAAGTGTACGTTAGGTCCCAGATACTGGTATACCAGTATCGTTCAATACTGGAACACACAGGCTGTCCAAAAATGATAAGTACCCATCGATGCCCAAAGTTCATTACTTTTTTCATCATCTTTTAAATACTATACCCTTTCATTAGAATTTTACATCATGAATATCGGACCTATTTAAATGAGGTCACACTCTATTGTGTACGATATAGGGATTTCACCTTTTGGGCAAATGCAAACCAATGTGTGTGAGGTAAACTGTTTGAAAGAAACAAAAATATTCCCTCAAACTCTTGTCTGCCGTTGTTCCTTTTCTCTTTTATACTGTTGCTTGTTATGGTTGTTCATATCATTAAAGTGTCTTCATGTTGATTAATTATGAAGAGTAAAAATGGATCGTCACACATGATTGATCCCAAGCTTTTTGTCTATTAAGTATTATATTATCTAGTTTTGAGGCTAAACTTGAGGGACATTTCGATAAATACGTAAAGAAGTGGTCATGGGTACTTATGCGTGTCGTATATACTTCTTTTTCATTTTTGTGGTGGACTTTCTTCCAAAATTGGTAAAACCTTAACTTCATCAACTCCATCCTCCAATGTGAAGATGAAAATCATTTTGGGACAGCCTGTAAAAGTTTCCAGTATCGCTCGATACTCGTACGATTTTACTGTAACATTTTTACTAAAATCAAGAAGAATCGAGCGATACTGGAAAGTGTTTATGTTCCAGTATCGGTCGATACTGGTACGCATGCTGCCGTAGTGGTATGTCCCAGTATTGAACGTTACTGATTTGTTACTGATAATTTGTGCAATCCTGTAATAGTTCCGGAAAAGCACGAAGACTAAGCTTGTAAATGTGAGGTTTTCGGGTAATTTATTCTCCGGGATGGTATATTTGAACGAATGGGACCTATCCTTTGCACCTACATTGATCAAATATTAATTTGGGTTTATCGACCTAAATAGTGCCCAGGGCGCCTGCCTAAATCGTTAACAGGCATGCCAGAAAACGCTGTTTGCGGGTCCGTAGCGAAACATCTAGCTTGGTAACCCCTAATGAAACTTAAATTAACGTTTTTACTTTACTGAAAATGGTCACAGGTGACAAGTATACTGTAAATGTAATCGGAGGGTAGAGAGGAAAAAGTGTCTTGAAATATGGCCTTTTTACGCGTATTTCAATGGGGAAGTTATTGGGTGTGGTGCTCCCGTACGTGATTGCATGAAGGTGATTTAATCGTTTGGTTCTTACCTTCTTCATTACATTCAGGTAAATCATTGGACCATATCGATCTGTCGTTACAAAATATCACGGCCGAAGCTTCTTGCAACGTATAACCCTCACGGCAAACTATCTCTACCGTCTGACCTAAACTGTATTTTTGATGCGTTAGATCTGGAATGATAACTCCATTCTCAATGTTCCCGGGATGTTCGCAGCCAACTAGAGTGCAAGTGCAAAAAGAACAATAAAATTTAATTGTTAAAATTTGTAGGGATTTTTTTATTTGAAGTTCGTATCTCATTCCGTTGCGGAGATATTACAAATTTAAGTTTTCGGATATTTTCGGTATTTTCCGGAAAATTTGAATTAAAAATGGCCCAAAGACGAACAAAATCGAAATTCAATGTATTTCTTTTTTAATAGGTTAAGTAAACCTTAAGCTTTCATTTTAAATACCAAATGACAGTCAGTCATTTTTGTACATTTAGTCTTATGTCAGCAAAATTTCAATTTAGGGAAAATTGCCATTTTTGGTCATTATATCTAAAATATTCAAAAGGTATTAAAAGAAAAGGAAATGAGATTTTTGATTCATTTTTTTCCTTCCGTTTTCTTCTAAGTTATTTGACATCCTCTTAAAATGGAATGCTGAGCTATAGGGGTTACAAAGTGTGTTTCTAGAAAGTAGATAAATCTGTTTAGTGACAAAACGAGATAATAACAGTTAAAGGTGTGTGTCCCGATCACTTAAGCATTTTTCATCAAAATATGTTTAAGATTTTTTTTCTTCATGTTCGTTGATGATATGAAACCACATTGCAAAATAATAAACAAAACAACATTTTCTGCTTAAAATTTGCACACAAAAATATATTTCTCCACCATACAATTAACATCTTTGTTTTCAATACAATATTTACAAATTACTGGTTTTTTTATACAAATTGCTAATTAATATCCCATATTGGGAATTTCTTGTTTCAAAATTGCCCTGTCTATTACAACGGCATCTCCCGAGATTCGAGCACTTGCACTTATGTTCATTTGACACGCATTTTACACAAGATAAAATAAATAAACGGATTCATTTTGTTAATTGTTAAAAATATGCAGCTCTCTTAACACACTAATAATATAGATGGGGTGACAGGTGACGGCACCCCTGGCAAAACGTGGCTAGTTGCTATTGTTCTTTGCCCGGCAGTTTGCGCGTGAAAATCATGTTTTGTTTAGGACCCGTGCTTTTAAAACTCGCGCCAAAGCATTATAAAGGGCAATACGACATAGCGGACGTGTTGTAGTCATATGCTGTTCCCTCAAGCGTGTATCGACAGTCCAGTCCCTTCGCCCGTTGCGTTTGTTGATAAACATTGGATGTAAACAACGGTCACCTCATCTATATGAGAAGCAAAAATCACGAGGTAAATTCAAGGTATAGAGGTTGTCCACGGATTTGGTTGCCATTTTGTCGTGAAATATAAACTATGTTTAATATTATCAGAAATATTCACCCGTTTCATGACATGTATTTTTGTAACACGTTTCATCCAATGCATTGAACATCATCATGCACCAATTCAATTGAATGTTGAACAGGGCGGGTGCCTTTTGTAGTCCATTCCGTTTGGCTACACGGATAGCCCTATAATTATAATGGTATCGTAATTGTTTTGTTCATACCTTCTTTAATACATCGAGATAAATCATTGGACCACATTGTTTTGTCGTTACAAAATATCGCGGCCGAAGCTTCTTGCAACGTATAACCCTCACTGCAAACTATCGTTACCATCTGACCTAATCTGTATTGCGTTAGATCTGGAATGATAACTCCATTCTCTATATTCCCTGGATGTTCGCAGCCGACTTTAGTATTAAAATAAAAATAAAAGATAAATAATGATAATGGAATTTATTGTTACAAACTTAAGCACGTGGATACAAGCCTTATTGTAAGCAACCAAGATAATGAAATGCCATTATACTCGAAAAAGCAGTCAATTTGATCAGAGTCTTCAGATACAGATGCTTCAACGTTTGGATCTGGTATCAGCCGATACTGCGACAAATTAGACAACTGCTGCAACCTGTGTATTTACCACAATCAACACTAGACTAGTTTACTTGAAACATGTATCTGTATCGTTACCGGTATACACTGATATAATACTCGGTCGATTCTTGGTGGGTTTTTTTTTCAGAATGTGGGATGGGACCAATTATTAATTGTTAAAAATAAACAAGTTGCACTGTGAAATTACTTTTTAACTTTCAATTTAAAGCAAATCGGGAAGCAAATACGGTTTGTATCACTTTGTTACGCAGATTTATCACTAGACATTCAGCTTATGTATCCAAATTTCCAGGAAGAAAACCAACTACTACTAGGGACCTCAATGAAAATTTCCTTTACCATGGCTTTAAATAAACTTACCAAAACACGTTATCCCGTCTCCCATGTATCCGGTATTACAGGTGCATGTAAATGAACCTGCGGTATTAGCACATGTTGCGTCAGTATGGCAGTTGTGTGAGCCTAACGTACATTCGTCATCATCTATTATCAATCGAATTTAAAACAACAGACAAAAGCACAGTGTTGGAAAAAATAATTTTGAAGAAAGTGTTAAGCAAATTTTTACTCGTGAAATGATGCATTGGGTGTCATGAGGTTGAATGTAGGATTTAGCTATGGTAAATATGTAATGATAAAACATGCATCAGGATAAGAACCACTCAATCTTGACAAGTTCCACTAGTCCCGCAAGAGTCGGCCTGAGCCGTCTGAGCTTAATTTACCCAGAATGCAGAGCGGTCCTCCCATTGGAGACTGGGTCGATTATAGTTTTTTCGTGCAATGTGTAGTTGATGTTCTGACATTTAAACTCTTGGTGATTTGAGGTCAATTTTAATTTCACGGACCGATTTACACACGTGAAATTAAAATTGAAAGATTAGTATCATAAACCGTCAAAAAAATCACACATTTTTCTTCTATGATTCCCGCCAAATAGGAACTATTGCTGTACTTAACTTTGATCGATAGCGTGTCGCGAGACCTATTTAGTTGTGTGCTCCCTATTACGCGTTTACAAATGTACATCATGAACTCCAGTATTAGCATGCGTCAGAGATTGCCTAAATATGAAGCATGCTGGGATTTCTTTGGTCGGAGTATACCTATTCATAATATTAAATAGATGAAATTTCAATGCAAATTACATTACGTCACCATCCTTAAGTCCGGCATGAATCGACCTGTTTGGTTTTTAGTCTCCAACACAGCACAGCATCGCGTCCGTGCGCCATGTTAGAGACTGAAAGGACTTTAATCTCCTTGCCATATTTTTCGTCGAATAACAAAAATAAATTATTTTATACTACCGCCGCATAGAGTAACACGTCAACGTTAGGGTAAAAGGGGTGGAGGGTATTTTCGTTATAATATCAGTGGTAACAATCTTTTTTTTCTTTGGTCGTCAATCATATTTAAATTAGTATTTAACAAAATCAATGGTGAAAATGGGAGAGTTTGGGTTTACTTTACCACAATAGTGGCGCAAAGTTTATCTTATCCTACCTATACTATGTCTACGTATTAAACACGAGTTATAATAGTTTACTCAATTCAAGATGTTCGGATGTTATCTGGTCCTCCTTCATGAGTTGATATCATATTGCATACACCCTGGAGAGAACTGAACTATTAAAAGTATTATTTAATCACAACACATAATGGTATAGGCCTACCTGTACATGCAACTCCGTTTCCCATGTATCCCGTATTACAGGTACATGAAAATGAACCTTCAGTGTTGTTACATGTTGCGTCTCTGTGGCAATTGTGAGAGACTAATGTGCATTCGTCAACATCTAGTATTTATAATGAAATTAATAAAAAGAAAATGTTACGAGAGGATTAAAACTGCGAAGAGAGCATTATACATTTGGCAGTTGACCGATGAATGTAATTATAACAAGGAATAAGCCTTTCAGTGGTATGGCGGACAATAAATACTTAACTGCATTACTAGGGGGGTGGGGTACCGCGCCATTTTGTCCCGAAGCAATGGTTATGACGTCATATTTGTGTCGATTTTCAGAACTCTTGTATTGGATTTACGTGCAAAAAATATGCCCTTGGCATCATACTTTCCCAGGTGTGCAGTTCATTTTAAATTTCAGATGTTCTAAAATGGATGGTTTTCTAAACAATTCGAGAAAGAAAATCGAACTGCACACCTCAGAATTGCAAAAAAAGCATAAAACAAGTCAACTTTTTTGTGCCTTTGAACAGAGTGGCGGCCGGGATTATAGAATTTAACACAGTGCATTAACCCATGACCCATGATATAAATAAATTATTTGCGTTCAATTTTTTCAATTAGCACGGTTAGTGTAGTGGAAAGAAAGTCGCTTGAGGAGCGAGAGGTTGTGGGTTCGAGTCCCATTAGGAGCACTTTTTGTTTTATATGCTGGATTTGCTTAGCATCATCTGTATGCTTGCCCACGTGGACACCACACTGCTGGCGTTTACCGGAGCAGGGTTACGCCATTTTTTTTCTCGAAAATGTCAAAAAAAATTACCGTTCTTTTAAAAATAAGAATTATAATCAAATTACAAACACATTTTGTGCGAGAGCAACACACACATTTGGCAAAAATGGCACAATAAAAATCCGTTCGTTATAAATAAATGGACATGGTTAAATAATAAAACTATCACAATTACAGTCGTAAATCTCTGTGGCGTGCGTAGGTTGGCCATGTCGGTGGCAATCGGAAATCACGGGTTCGAATATTCCCATTATTTTTCTATTTTTTAAACTTGATGGTATATTAATGTAACATCATTGTTATGTCAATTTTTATCAATTATAAATGCCGCCCATGCGTTTATAGTTTTCTTTTTATTTATTTATCCATCATAAATGTATCCTTGATTTATTTAACTTTGTCTAAACAATTAAAATGCGTAAACAATTATATTATTGCTCGATATAGAGTGATTTAACTTGAGTTCAGTTTGATAATATGATAGCAAAACTTGTTGTAAAACCATTTTACCAGTGTGTCCAACAATTTCACACTTTGGTAATACATTCAGAGATGTCACTTTTAGCTTGTTATAGCTAGGCTCAATATAAGCAAGTTTGCGACCGGGTTTGCGACCTCTATAATTTTAAGGCTGGTAACACAATCCCACATTGCATTTCGTTAAAACAGTGTACATTATTTTTCCACGATACGTATCACGTGATAACCACGATCGATTTCGCAACATATTGCAAAATGGCGCGGTACCCCAGCCCCCCCCCTACTGCATTACCTGGATTTGACACAAACCGAAGAACGCCACCACGTATTATACCAGGTGTGACCAAATTATTGGCCGAATAAAAAAACAGTAATAGGTTTAACTTGCCGCTTACATTTTGAAATAAAAGTGACCTTTTCTACTCGTTGGACAAATGATACTGCTTCAGCCTTTCTTTAAGGCCCTGTCACACCTACGGTGATCAGGCCATCAAATGCACTGCGCTGAAGAAAATATGAAAATATGAATAACACGCAGTGAGAGCGCTAAAAACTGTCGGAAATTGTCAATTTATAAATCAAAGTCACTAAAACCCTTTCACATTCTGCTGCGAACAGGTTGTCGTTTGCATTACGCTAACAAATTATCAAAACGCCAAGCCGAGCGCATCAAGGTCTCCAAGAACCCTTGGGTGACGCAGTGGGAACTAACTGGGACGTGAGAGGGTTGTTAGAGGGTCCTCATGTTCGCCCTTCAGCAACAGTGCACCGCGCTTGTTTTTGGAGGTTCGGCGTTCTGTTCAGAGTGCTGCCCTTGGGTGCTGAAGCCTTGCCTTTGAGTCTTCCCATGATGTCAATGTCGTTTTTTGTATCTTGTTCACTTGTCAAATCCCGAAAACAGACTGAGCAAGCAGGAGGCTCTCTATATAGGGCGATTGCACGCGGGTCATTAGTTCAAATAAGCTTTTAGACGAAGACATGCATGAATGGAATCACTTGGATCAATACGTTTAACAGGTGTTTGGTATTGTACTTGGGGGATTATTTGAATCTAATAACCTTCGTGCAATAGCTCTGTACTCTCCGCGCACACGCAGAGAACGTTGTGCAATCGTATTGAGAACGTACTAGTAACGCAGACAGCGGCTTGGACGCACTAAAAACGTTAACATCGTAGTGAAAGCGCAGTGAAAGCCCGTGAGACTTTAAAGTAGAAACATAATGGGTCGTATTAAGAGCGCCGTGAAAATGTGATAAGCGGAATAGGAAGCGTACAAAGAGCTACCTTGTTTTTAAAATTTTGACCATTTTAAGCAGTTTTCCGTGCTCTTCCTGCGTGTTACATGGGGACCCTCTCCCGCTCTAACCAGTGTCCACTACGTCCCCAATCGGTTCTAAGAGACCTTAATGCGTTTGCTTGGCGCTTTGATACTTTTTCTTTTCAGCGCACCGCATGCAAGGCCTAATCGCCGTAAGTGTGACAGTACTTATAAGAGGTACATTGTGGGTGTAGATATTAGTATGATTTGACATTGTGGGAGTATTTCGGCATTGTGGGCGTACCCCCACAATGAACAGTTTCCAAATGGTATATGAGGATACTGTGAGCGTGTTAAAAGCAACAACAAATATACCCCCAGAACGATTTGTTTGTTTTTTGTGTGTTATTTGTCATGTTAAAACATACACTTTGCCACCCGACTATATGAATGGCGCCATCTATCTTAGTCAACTCCCACAATGTACATACAAAAAATACCCCCACAGTACAAATAATTACCCCCGTAGTGCACTCCTGTACCAACAAAAAATCCTACTCCCAAAATGTATATTTATACTCATTGTGTACTCCCACAGCGCACAAACACAAATACCCCCGCAATGTAGCTGGTGCGGGTATTATTGCCCTATTACTATACGGGTGAAGTGTTTGTCTCAATTCATTTGTCCCAAATGAACCTACCTATACAAGTTACTCCGTCTCCCCTATAACCAGTGTTACA
The DNA here is from genome assembly GCA_035610835.1 of Ophiura sarsii. Lineage (NCBI taxonomy): Eukaryota > Metazoa > Echinodermata > Ophiuroidea > Amphilepidida > Ophiuridae > Ophiura > Ophiura sarsii. The sequence continues at coordinate 33,073,074 of CM069452.1, forward strand.
ATTACATGTAAATGAACCTTCGTTGTTGGTGCATGTCGCATCAGCGTGGCAGTTGTGATAGACTAAGGTGCATTCGTCAACATCTATATAGTATTTATAATGAAATTATTTAAAAGAAAATGTTACGAGAGGATTAAAACTGCGAAGAGACCATTTAAGCTGCCCTTTGGGTGCTGAAGCCTTGCCTTTGAGTCTTCCCATGATGTGTATGTCGTTCTTTGTAGCTTGTTCACTTATCAAATCTCGAAAACAGACTGAGCAAGCAGGAGGCTCTCTATATAGGGCGATTACACGGGGATCAATAGTTCAAATAATCTTATAGACGAAGACATGCATGGATGGAATCACTTGGATCAAGTTTAACAGGTGTTTGGTATTGTACTTGGGGGATTATTTGAATCTAATAACCTTCATGCAATCGCTCTGTACTCTCCGCGCACACCCGGAGAACGTTGTGCAAACGTATTGAGAACGTACTAATAACGCAGACAGCGACTTAGATGCACTAAGAACGTTAACATCGTAGTGGAAGCGCAGTGAAAGCCCGTGAGACTTTAAAGTAGAAACACAATGGGTCGTAATAAGAGCGCCGTGAAAATGTGATAAGCGGAATAGGAAGCGTACAAAGAGCTACCTTGTTTTTAAAATTTTGACAATTTTAAGCAGTTTTCCGTGCTCTTTCTGCGTGTTACATGGGGACCCTCTCCCGCTCTAACCAGTGTCCACTACGTCCCCAATCGGTTCTAAGAGACCTTAATGTGTTTGCTTGGCACTTTGATACTTTTTCTTTTCAGCGCACCGCATGCTTAAGGCCTCATCGCCGTAGGTGTGACAGCTCTATTACTATTATGGGTGAAGTGTTTGTTTCAATTTATTTGTCCCAATGAACCCACCTATACAAGTTACTCCGTCTCCCCTATAACCAGTGTTACAATTACATGTAAATGAACCCGCGGTGTTAGCACATGTCGCATCAGTGTGGCAGTTGTGAGTGCCTAATGTACATTCGTCATCATCTATTATCAATTGTATTAAAACAGAAAATGGTTAGAAAATGATTTATAAAATGAGATTTCTATTAAACTTCTCTTGTGCAATTTTGTGTGACTGCACGCGTAAATAAACACACATGTATTTCATTGTGATGGTGCATAACGATGACGACGATAATTATATTAGGGGCATACCCCACGATCGATGTTGGCTGGGATACTAACCTGCACACGTTATCCCGTCTCCCATATATCCAGAAATACAATTACATGTAAATGAACCCGCGGTGTTAGCACATGTCGCATCAGCGTGGCAGTTGTGAGTGCCTGATGTACATTCGTCATAATCTATTATCAAATGTATTAAAATAAAAGAATTATGAGGTCAAAAATCTCAACAGCATAGGTCTTCATTCGAACTATGATGAAATGATTGTATTGTCAAAACTGTAACTCGACTTAGTTTGACTCGATTGGACCAACATAGATGCGAATGTGATAATGATCACTAACTGCGTGTTATGCACTGGGTTTTGCTGCGTTACGAATAACTAAGTTTTACGAGCGTAAACCTTCCAGTGTTTCGAAATGAAATTGATCATTAGCATAGAGTTGTGTCGTATTACTGTGGTTCTATTCTTAATTGAGTTACGTATAAAAATATCACAAAAGTGAGTATGTTTAAAGAAGCAGTATTGTGTCTGCTATTACTTTGTTCTCAATTCTTAAAAAGATACAATCATGCAACTGACGGTAAAAGTAGCTTCATTTTACCCTGAACACTAATACGCATGCGTGAGAGCGCGAAAGAGTGTGAGCGTTGTGGAATATAACTTCCTTACCACAACACAACACTGAGCAACATTGAACATTGCACAGAAATATTCATGCATCAAATTAGTGGTCTATGTATAATTATAGCTATTAATGATTTGCGCCAGAATTAAGAAGAATACCAGCCTTCTTTTTGCTATTGTTATTGATAGATGATTTACAATGTTTATGACTGCAGGTAATTGAAATGTAAACCATGTCATTTTCTGGTTTGTAATGTACATGTATGTGTAAGTCCCATTGTACAGACTAGTATATGACATGGTTTACGCAAATGATTTTCAGAATATTATCATTATTAATTTGGCTTTGCACTAAGAGCGTGTTTCTGCTGGGGAAGAAACCGCCAATAAACGCTAAGTTTGCCCAGTAGAAACAGGCAGAACCCGGCAATAATCGGTATTTTGGTAATCTCAAAAACCTTCACAAACCAGGTTTGGAACCGGCAATAATCGGCAACAATCTGCAATAAACCCAATAGAAACAGGAAGGCGATTCTTAGCGGTTTGCGCCGTGAACCGTGTCACGCTGGGTTATACACTGTGAAGCAAACTTGTTCAGGTGCGTTGGCATTGTTTGGTATTACAAAAAGTTAAATGTCGTGGCCGGCCCATCGACTAGGATCGATAAACTTAGCGGTAACTTTTCGCGAGTAGAAACAGGGGGGATTAAAAACTGACCGATTGAAACTTAGCGTTTATTAGCGTTTATTTTTTGCAGTGCCCAGCAGAAACACGCTCTAGATGAATTGGTCATGGTCCAGTGGTTCTGACAAGTATACAACCGTCAAGAAACAGAGTCCTATTTTTTGTTGATACACACTGTATGTTTGTTAAAAGCACTTCATCCGGTAGAGTTTATTGGCACTTGGCCGCTTCCAGTTGGACGAAGAATACTTGAACTCTATATCCGCTGAACACTTGATATAAAGCCTACCTACCGGTGCATGTTGTACCGTCTCCCATGTAACCAGTATTGCAAGAACATGTAAAAGAATATCCAGTGTCGGCACATGTCGCGTCATTGTGGCAGTTGTGAGAGCCTAATGCACATTCATCTGATATTAGAAAAAAATGAAAATAAAAAAGCCACGGGATTTATATACAGTTATGTCACGTAAACATATTTTAGGCAGGTTTTTTTCGGCTGCTTTACAATCCAGACACTTTTATCAAATATTTTACTTTAAAATGATACCATAACTATTCTCTATTCTTCCAGAAAATTAAAATTATTCTCCCGCCCTACCATGCTTTGTCCAAATCCTTCCCAAATTTTTACTGAACAGATACTTATCCGTTTACTTAATTAGAACCTTGCTCTCAAACTACGTGTGAAATGAACTTTATCACAAATTGTAGGCCTACTTGTTTTTATTTTTCCTTTACCATTTTTTCTCATTTTCTCTCCTCCTCTCCCCCTCTTTTTTTAGTTATTTCATTTTCTCACCAAACACCTAATTCCCCAAACACCTAATTCCCCAAACGATCAATTTTGTGAAATGATTTTCGTGGCTCTGGGGCGAATAACCGGAGAATCGCATCCATATACGTTTGTCTTCCTAAGGAGTGAAAAAAACCCTTAATCACATCAGTAATTTCTTTAGTTATATGAGGCTGATCAGTTTGTCACGGACGGAAATGTCACGGACGGACATTTCTAAATGGATTATTAACACAAACTACTTGCACTTATTCAAATGTTTTATGTATTATGTTGAAGAGTGTCATCAACTTCATTGACATTTATTAAAATGTTGGTGGGTGTGGTTTGTTACTAAAAGAGACACAGTTAAATATTTGCGTCACGGATGGACAATTTGTTAACTTTAAACTGATCAGCCTCATATTGCAATCATAAAATACCAATGTGATTGCTTTGGTTGAATAGGAAATCAGCCAGGGACCTTTTCTGTATTATGATTGTACTAGCGGGTACCCTCGCTACGCTCGGGTCCTCGCTAGCTGAGTATATCTAAATTAGATACCTTCATTGAGTGACTGATTGAAAATTCACAGATAGTATGGGCGATATATGAAGATGGGTTTAGATCATGTTTAATGTACTTTATATGATTGACAGATATGCAACAGTAAATATACATGCAGTACAGTCGTCTTAAGATTCTAGGTGCATATTGCATTTGATGGGTGCTATATTGTAGTGTGCTTAGGGACTTTCCGAAATATGATTAAAACCATAGGTTGTGGTTGAAATGACCGTAAAATGACGCATATTGCTAACTGGGACATTGGTGGTTTGGATTTCCGATCAATATTGTCATTTAAAGAATGCTTCACCTTAAATCATTATCACGGGTATTCATTTGGTAGAGTTATTAGTTTATGAATTTGCAAATAACAAAGTACACCATTTCTTATTTTATCTAAAGACACTCGTCTACTTGTAGGACCCGAACGCCGTAATATTTGCGAATTCAAAGATACTCGCTGGCTACTGAAATCTGTGTAATGGCTAAAAACAAAAATGCAGTTTTGCCTTTTTTCTGAAATGTAATGGAGTTATTGATTATTATGACAAATGGTGGTATGTTTTAAAACATTTTGGCGTACAATTTATTACGTAACAGGCGTGTTTGAATAATGTTTCATCTTTACAAATTGCTACGTCATTTGTTGGGGCAAGTGGTCCGAAGGGGTATGGGGCAACTGGTCCGCCTGCAAAAACTTAATCAAAATTGTAAAATTCATTTTGAAAATTAGTTGTTAGTGTCAATAAAACATGACTCGGTATTGAAATGTGAATAGAATATGAAATAATTCACATTCTTTCTAGTTCTAAGACATTTTGGGGCATTTCGGGTCTAATACCACTTTTTCTGATATTGAAGGATTACAATATGACATGAAATTGCTTTAGAATGGTTTAAAACCCTCGGTATTATGAATTACATCTTTATTATATTTTAAATGGTGTCTGTAAAGGTATTTGCTATGACGAAATATCATGATTCATGTATTTTATCCACTGCTTTTTGTGTATATTAACCGTTGGGTCATCATTGTCATATTGACTAACTTCCCCTGTAATATGAAAAGCTGGCTAAATATCAAGATGGTTTATTATAAGTAATAAATGATGATTATATGAAGTAAATAAAATTATTAAAGAAAGGGGCATATATAGACAAATGTATGGGGCGTCTGAATATCACAACCATGTAACCATTTAACTAGGTTCATACCGTTTTATCTAATAAACGTGCAGTCGAAAATTGCGCTTGCTTTGTACACCATTATATAGTATTACTGCTTTTTACACGTTTACCACGAAAACTGTATAAAACATGGGTTTCATCAGACCTGTATCCTTTTTACACGTTAAATAATATGGAAATGAGTTTGTAAAGAAAATACTGCATAGTTACCGTGTTGTCAATCAATGATTTCTGTGTATTCTAACCGTTGGAACATATAGGACCAGTTGCCCCAATGATGAGGTAACTGGTCCGTGCCAAGTAAAGTTTTTAGTAAGTGGTAATTGGCCTTTTGTTTGGATATTTTTAAATATTGATTATATGTTATATGTAAACAGTTACATGGGTGATATTTTTATAGCAATTCCATGAATATTTACACGAGCTTTAAGCTTTTATATCATGAAATATGCTTAACCGGACCAGTTGCCCCATCCTCCCCTAATGAGTTCAAAATTGTAGATCCCTGAATATTTTTTTTATTATTTGAAATAGACTTTGTTCACAGAAATCTGAGTTCTGTGATATCTTTGAATGTCGGACCCAATGGACCCAATTTCAATACCACATTTAGGGTGGGGGCGGGGGCGGGGCGGGGGGAAACAATGTTAAAGTTACCCCATACACCCCCAAAATGTTGTACCTACCCCATACTCCATATAGTGTATACATGGTATAGAAGATAGTGTGCGGTTAGTCGTCAACATGATCAAAGCGTATAGGTTATTGTGAAATAGCAAGAGGTCTTTGATACTCCAGGTGCCTTTAATCATAATATCGGTGCCACGGCGCCCTTAATAATCCAGAGATCTTTATAAGGCCTACCCAGAAACGCTAAATATAGGTATCCCATAATAAGACATGAAATAACCACTCGATACTTGATACTCCAGCGGCCCTTAATACTAATATCAGTGCCACGGTGCCCGTAATAATCCAGGGATCTTAATAAGCCCTACCCAGATACGCTAAATATTATTATAGGTAACCCGGCCAAATAAGACATGAAATAACCACTCAGATGACTCGGGTCCCAAATGAGACATGAAATAACCACTCACATGACTCCGGTAGGTGTCTTACTCTTTGATCAGGTAGGTCCTACCCCATACATCCTTAAAATCTAGTTATCACACGTGCCCTTAATGATTCCACCCCATACTCCAGGTACCCCGCGTGCCTATATAATAACCCAGACAGGTCTACCCATGTGTTCATACTATGTAGGCCTAGGATTTGAAACGTGCGGTTAGTGAGGCGGCGGAAGAGTGGGGGTCGAGGTGTCGTGACCCCTAGATTTCACGAACATTTGTCAAGTTTCCCATGGAACACGTGTATTAAATAGGTCCGCGACGCCATTGGTTTATTTTAGTGGGGTCTTAAGTTTTATAGCCTGGGTCTTTTATAGTTGGCGGGAGGCGAGGTCTCACCATAATCACTTTGTACCCAGTTCAGTGAGCCATCCGTTTATTTTATTTTTCGGCCCATTGACATTAAATTATTTATCCAGTAGGCATATGTAAGCCTAAAACGCAAGTGCAATTACCATGCATATTTTGCAAAGATTTTTTGTACTGTATGCCCCTGGCTATATGATTGACTTTTTGCTGTTGTCTCATCGTGCCCCGTTATCTTGTATTGTACGGTTCCACTACGGAGCAACGGATTGCTTGCTTTTACCAGTACCCCATAACAAATTGCGCTTTGCGCCACTTATAACGCGTGTGCACCATACGGTTTGCGCCATTATACGCGTGTTCCGGTAATCTCTTGATTACGCGTGCGCCGGCAATCTCTTGATTACGCGTGTGCCGGCAATCGCCCGATTACGCGTGCGCCGGCAATCGCCCGATTACGCGTGCGCCGGCAATCGCCTGATTACGCGTGCGCCGGCGATCACCCGATTACGCGTGCGCCAGCGATCGCCCGATTACGCGTGGGTGCGCCGGCCATCACCATGGCGTGCCCAGCGTATACGCGGCGCGTAGCAATAACGTAGCAACGGTCTAAAAAAGCCCAAATTTCACAAAATCTAACCCAAATTTAAACAATCAAACATAAACTGGTTCGTCATGGGACCCATACGCACTCGAACATCTCAGGACAAAAATGGGCAACTCCGTATTATATTATAGATGTACGATGCCATGCGCATCCTGGGTCAGGAAACGGCATGTAGGCTTATATCGATTGTATTTAAAAGAGACAAACACGATAGAATTTGCACGTGCATTATTAAATATTAGACAACTATAATTATCGACCCACAAATCGCGTAGTTATAGAAAAAAATATCACACTTATAGAACGATAACAAACTGCCATCTCTCACCATGCCATTTCCAAAGTTCGCGGTGATTTACGTGCCAGTTTCAATCTTCTTCTCGTGTCCACAGCACGCAGGATCAGATGGTCCTTGTGCGTGGTGGTGACAGGATTAGTTCAGCTTGTACAGGCTTGTACAAGCTTTATCCCTGGCCGTTTCAATGACGTCATGGTTATTGGTGCTCAGATTTAACTACGCGATTTAGGGTCGACAATTTTTTTTCTAACATATATAATAATGCACAATGATGTCTTGCTTCTGCCACAATAAGAGTATCGTATACACACTTTTAGAGCGTATCAAGACATGGAAAATTAACATTATGCATGGTGTAATGACATTGTTGTTCTTGTATTTGGCATTCTGGAACAAATAATACACGTAATTCTTTTCCAATCTTATATGTATTGAATGTATGCGCTAGTCGTTTCTCGAAATAATGTCTACCATTTATTTGTTTTTTATACATGTATATCAAACATCGGCAATAATTGCCTTATGTATATCTAACCACACCACAGTTTTTAAAATTGCTAATAGTAATAATAGGGCTGTCACACATACGGCGATCAGGCCTTGCGCTTGCGTTACGCTGAAAAAAGTATCAAAGTGCCAAGCAAACGCATTCAGACAGGGGCGTAACTAGGTATTTAAATTTAGGGGGAATCAGGAGGGTATGGCCTCTGACTGGGGGGCATATCCAGTGGCGGCGCCAGCATTAAACCAAAATTGTGGGCACACGGGGGACAAGACACATTTGTGAGAGCAAATGCGCGGAGCGCGCGAATTTTTTGGCCGTTTAATATCAAAATGACCTAAAATTAGCTTAATTTGGTCTAATAGTAGGTATTTTAGAGCTATTTTTTAGTTATTTTTTACTATAACAGTCAAGCCACTGGGCAAATTAGGGCATGTACTGCACTGTCACAGTGCAAATGGGTAACATTGTATTTTGTCATATTTCATTTGGGAGGGCATTAGGGGGGGGGGCATGGCTTCTGACGGGGGGAAATTACCCCCCCCCCCCCCCCCCTGCACGCACGGTCGGCTAATTTCAACTTCAAATTACAATATCAACGCTTTCCCCTAAAAGTTATCGCGCACCAGATTTCTATTTAGTATCGATGTCTGCCTCCCCCACCCCCTCATATAGAAAAACGTACCAATCAGTCCGCATACCCATTGCATGCAGCATTCTCCAGGTACTTCTACCATAACAGGTTGAGGACATTCTTCAGTCGGTTGCTGGTTGCTAGGTGAACAGAGTGGGAAACAACGAATAAAACCTCCTCCACAGCTACAGCTCGAGATGCAATCAACTAGGAATGATTCCCCTTCTTGATAAATATTGCCATTATCCTCACAAGTTCCAGCTGATTATAAACAAGGATAGAACACAGTTAAAGGCATATTTTGCGATCTTTTTCATGGAACGCCCTCTCTCTCTTTGAGTTTTGCCTCGAAATATTTTTGTTGTTGTTTGGTAAAATTACATTTATAAACAATTGATCATGAAACTAAAATAAGTTACAGAGCCATTATACGTTTACTTACTTCATAATTATAATCGGAGTTAACTCCGACAATTCGTAGATATTCCATGATTTGACACAGTGTTAACGCCGTTTAAAATATATGTTTTTTATCATGGAAATGGGAATAATTGCTTTGGTCTCAGTTCAATTGTGTTCATGGGTGCCTGTACAAATGCTGTACACATGGTGATGTTAAATATCGCTTCGGCAGCTACATAGTATTAGTCATTTATATTCCTACGTATGAACTTTGCGTAAGAGTTTGGCAGTGCTGTCTCACACACAAAAAATGCAACACTAGAAAAATTGGTTTTGGAATTACGCGAGATTAAAAAGAGGTTTGTCGCAAGCCTGTAACTAATAATTTGGCTGTTCGTACCATTATCGACCGATAATGGCAATCTTTATGTTCCAGTATTGAGATTCCTGCGTGATTGTACAGGGTAAATGACAAATGTACACCCGGATTGAAACGGCTCTTGACCTTGATGTGTGTATTAAACATTTGTTGTTGTTGTTATATCTCATCTAGTTCATCTTCTGAAAGAAATGAAAGTAATGGTCTGAAAAATAAGCAAAATGTGACAAGTTTTGTAAGTTAACCCAATTTTTCAACAATCCAATAAGATACTGGATTATCCCAGATGGTCCCAGAGACTGGTATACCAGTATCGGCCGTTACAAAATCACTTTCATTACATTGCTATAGCGTTGTTTATGTTGCCCTACCATTGTTTACTGGTAATACTAATAATACTGGAAAGTATATAACCACCCACCTGTCAAGGACAATAAGCTCAGCAGATGCAGCATGAAGGCATATATGGAGATTTGTGTCAGAATCTTCATTCTATAAAGTAACAAGAACAAACGATTGAGTGACTGCTCACTAATGTTATGAAATAACAGAGCTCTATTTAAAACAAATAGCAGTTCAAGTTCAAGGCCCTTTAAACGTAGGGCTACTATAGTTTACACTAGTGACATCCTGTATTATAGCAGCTTACCTATACACAACCAGTGATTTCAAGGACGCAACTAAGATCTGGTTGCAGTTGTTGTAGCAGGTAACGAGGCATTCAAGATTTCTCTTCATAAAAGCAGTGAATAATTAGTATGATTCCAATCTCATTCGGAATCTCCAGGTGCAATGCAATAATCATTCGTGAAATGAAGAGCTAATGAAGAAGATATCGCACAACTTTAGTTAAGACACCGGCAAATTGCTTAAATTGAGGATATCAGAAAACTTAACGGTGAGGCAACTGGTCAGAAATACTGAATGTATCACCAACTTTTTTTGCCATCGTTATCGTCGCAAAAAAACTGTTCACAACATTTCATTTCCAATGAAGGGTTTTGAATAGAACCAAATAGGCAATATATTTCAATACGGTTGATTGCAAGTGCATAGTGCGCAATACTAGAACCACTAAAAGCTGATTTTTAATACTACTCGGGGAATAGAAACAAAAAAGGAAATCTATAGCAAAGTCTAAAATCCGTAAAGTTCATGGTCAGATAAGTAAACTACTTTTTTCCCAATGAGATACAAATATTTCGCAATTCTCTTCTCATAATCCTTATTGACGTATGATGTTCATAAAGCGCGGTCGTGTTTCTTTCTTTGTGAATGCATATTTCTGGACAGTTGCCTTTGTGATCAAATGTAATTAGTCTAAAATCAAGTTTTGAATATCTGCTCAAATCATCAGTAACTCAATGATTTGTTTTACCCCATTTGGTGTGGTAGGCCTATATGATAATACGTTGTTTGTTTTTGTAACTTAAATAATTTTAAGGACTCAAACCATTGTACAAGGACATTTTTAAATAGGTAATGTCATAGAAATCGACGCCAGTCAAAGGGGCATGAAGAGACAGACAATGGGCGGCCACGCGTCTCGGACGACCCAATATGGCAACGGGAGTGCACCATTTTGAAATAATTTTAACAGTCATCGCCCGGTTAACGATGAAAATAATTTTAAAAATAGCATTTACAATGGAGTTGGTCAGCCAACTCCAACGGTTTTGGATTGGAAAACAATCTTCTAACCTATGATGAATTTTTCAAAATGATAAGATTAACATTCGCGATAACGTGTTATTCCAATACGAGTTCAAAATTTAGGTTTCGCATGGCCACCATTGTCTGTGATATTTTTTTCAATTGTATTACATGTATGAACTCACACCTATAAGGATTAAGACAAATCAGCCCTCTTTATACAACAGAACGTCGATTGCTGGTAGAGCCGTGATCATTTTATCGTAGATAGTGTCCCCCTGCAGCACGCGAGATAAATAACGCGAACCATATTTACATAGAGGGCGTTTTTAACAAAAAAAAGTTCAATTAATAGTGATGGTATTGTTTTAATTAAGTTTTGCTGTGTTTTTGTGAGTAGAAACAACAATAATGGTAATTTTTAATGTTCATCTTGAATTCTGAAGTTAACTAATTTTTATAAAAATCTTCAACTCTACTTCGTGTCCCTTTGTGTACTGCCTGTTCGCGGCGTACGTAGTACGCAACAGAGGGTAGAAATGTCCGTGGGTTATTTGATGAAAAACAGGGTAAAAATGGCAAGTGCCGACATTGAATGGTACACATGGAACAGTTCGGTCCAATGCCTTGTTCAGGAACCCTTCCTTTTTGGAACGTATTTACCCATAATGCAATGCAATAATTGTGGCTAGTCCAATAACATGAATAAAGGAAGCCTATTTCGAAATTTCGAAATAGATAAAACTATGATACATTTTAGTGTCATTCTCAGCGTTCAGCGGCTCATTTTAAATTCATTATATTGATTTGAGGGATTACGAAGTACTACTATACAAACTATCAATGAATATCGATTCTTTATTTCAATTTGCGACTTGCTCTAACTTGGTCATATTAGTAGGAGCCCCAGACCTCCAAAATCGGCTTAGAAATGATTTGACCCCTGACCTCGTAACATACTCCTGTAATTAAGGTTTGTAGATAGGTACAACCCTTGGGAACAATTCATTAATAAATTCAGTATGAAAGTGAAGCCATTATTACTCACTACAATTGTTTGTCAAATTCCATAATCTGAAGGTCAAGGGTCACCTGTAGCACTACATCTAAATAAGCACATTTATTACATGATTTTCGATTTACAGTGTCTGAAACATTAAATACACATTTGTTTAGAAGTAATAGACTTGTTGTATATTGAAAATAATCCTACGCCAATTCGTGGTCCAAGTATCACCAGATAATTTATGAATCTGAGGGGGTTGAAACTCGCATCGTTTATGGACCATTCTTTCTTCAATCACCTACAAATCATCCAGACGTAGTACAAGAAACTGTTGAATATTTTATCAAGTTATCTCACAAACTTTAGATCATACTACATAGAACTCTACATTGTGAATACCCGTCGTAAAATCCTATCTCACAATCATACAATTATGCAAACATTTGTCGAAGGAAAAATATAGTTATCGCGTACTTTTTTAGAAGAATTTAATGAGCTAATTAGTGGCATTAGCCCAAAGTTCTTAATTACAATAAAATAGGGGTAAAAAAATAAAATAATAGCTATTAATCACGACTAAACAGTTTATTTACTGTCTTGACTCCTTTAATGACCGTCTATGTTTCAGGGGGGACTATTTTGACCAAAAATGTTGATTTTTGAGAAAATCACAAAAAATCACTTTTTTGACCCAAAAAAATTTGAACAAATAATTTTGAGTAAAAAAATTCCAAATTTCTAGATTATGATGTAATGACACTAACTTAGGGATTTTTTTTTATTTTTTAAACCTAATCTAATATTTTTTGAAATGTTGACAAAAAAGCGCCAAAAAAGTGAAAAAAATGAAAAAATCACTTTTTTGGCGCTTTTTTGTCAAAATTTCAAAAAATATTAGATTAGGTTTTAAAAAAAAAAATCGTCCCTAAGTTAGTGTCATTACATCATAATCTAGAAATTTGGAATTTTTTTACTCAAAATTATTTTTGTTAGCCTTGTTCAATTTTTTTTGGTCAAAAAAGTGATTTTTTGTGATTTTCTCAAAAATCAACATTTTTGGTCAAAATAGATACCAAAAATGGATTCTCTGACCAAAATCCCGTCCAAATATGTATACTTTTATATGCATTTGATTAATAGTTCAATAGTTACAGCCCTCACAAAATTCCAAAAAAACTTCCTTAAGTCCCCCCTTCATAGTTCCATCATCGTTGATTTAAATTAATTAATTTATCTTTTCGGTATGATTACTACGAGTAGATAGATACATTGATGGATAATACTTCCCGCAAAGGAAGGCTACCTAAACGAAGGCCTTGGACCGAACTGTTGAACCCATGGTAATGCGGATGTTTTCATAGAGTCCTCTGCGGGTTATTTACTTTGTCAAGTGCATATTTGTAAAAAGTAAGTGCCTGTGTAATCAAACGTAACATAATGAAATGGCCCGATGAATTTAAGATTGAACATTGTTTTAGACCGTATATCTGTCTGGCACGTCTGCGGTATTATTTTGTTGCGTGAAACACAGCAAAGATGTTGTGAAATGTCGTTAACTATAGTTGAACAAAGGAATTATGATTTGTTTCCTTTAATAAATCTAATGTTCCTGTCTTGAGCTAATATTTGGTTTTCTACAAATTGACAATGTCGCCCTCCAGAATTAAATTATAAAAAGATGCATTACCTGCTCTCTTGAGTTGAATTGTAACTATGCTTCGATATTTGCTATGGTTCGAAAACAATAAATGTGAAATATCGCCCTCTGGAAGTGCAAACTAGAAGTGCTACGTTATTCGCAATTTGGAAATACATCATATATTTTTCTTAAAGGAAATCCTTGCCATAGAAGTTTAGCGCTCAAATATGTGGCATTATTATTATACAAACCACATCCGTAGGTTAAAGTTTTTAAAAGTGCCGCGTTAAGATAAAATCTGCTTTAGAAAGAAAAAAGATCACCTGCATGGACGTCGCCATATTGATTGAAGCTATGACGAAACATTTACGAGATGTCCACATATTTGTTTCATGTATTTATTTTTTTCGATGTATGCATTAAATTCCTGTGTGAATACGTGCAGCGACAGGTTGCTGATGAGGCGATGTTACGATTACGTTGGGTATGGCTATCCCATCAGCACTTTCGACACAGACAACCGGGCGCGAATTTCAAATTAACACGGGTTAGGGATGTACAGTTTACATTCGTATTATTGAGTATGATAGTTCTGGGTTCAATTAAACTGGTCAATATACATGAGATAATTATTTTCCTACCATATAATGCTTGGTTTTATGAATGTCAAGGATTTCCTTTATGAGATTATTACTTCGCCCTCAAGAGTTGAGTAATATAAAAATTACGTTGTGTGAAAACGCTTTTTTATTCAGAAAGGTGTTGATTAAAGGGTCACTGAGATATTGCCGAGAAAAATGAAATTTGGAAACAATTAATGATTCATTAGCCTAAGGTACGTAGGAGCCCCGCAGTGCAATAATTGATAGGAAAATAGTTGAATGATGGCGCTAGATAGACATTCGGTTGAAGCAATTTATGTACCATGGTACTGATAAATTCGATGTGATTTACATTGACCAAATTGTGGAATCTTACGCGATAGGCGGGGAATTACGGTAAACAGTTTCAGATGGTAGTTAGTATATGCCTATTACATAGGTGCAATAAAAAATCCAGGAAAATTGAGGGCGCCCTCCAATACGTATCTCTCAGTGCATCTTAAGTAAAATATAAAAATAAAAATATCAAAGTTTATTCTTAAAACCTCCTTGACTATCGAGGTAATCCTATTTATGTTAAAGGGACATTAGGCGGTGTTGACAATTTCAAATGTTACTTCAAAATTTACTTCAGAATTCAAGATGAACATTCAAAATTGCCATTATTGTTGTGTCTACTATAAACAAAAACACAGCAAAACTTGATTAAAACAATACCATCGCTATTTATTGAAAAACGCCCTCTATGCAAATATGGCTCGCGTTACTGCAGGAGTGCAGGGGGATACTGTCGGACGTAAAATGCTGATCTGCCGGAGATCAGCAATTTTGAATCGACGTTTTGTTGTACAAATTGGGCTGATTTTTCTTAATCCTTACAGGTGTAAGTTCATACATGAAATACAATTGTAAAAATATACAAATCCCAGTTTTTATCTTGTAATTGAGGGTGCTGCCTCCACCACATCTCTTAATGCCCCTTTGAGTTTTTGAGCCGGACAATAAAAAGAATTTCTTACATTAACCCTAACTACACGACATCTCACGACATCTCACTGCCAGAAACTATCTCCACGCACGTGCTGCTGCATTGCCTCGATGATGTCACCTACCGCAGGCATATGTGGGCGGGAAGTTTTAGACCGCATATGCGCTGGGAGTTTAGCTCAGTTGGTAGAGGGACACACTTGGTGTCAAAATCATCCCAGATAATTTGGACTGTTTTATTTCACTATGAGTTGAACAATGTGTTGCTGAATCTCTTCTCATTAACAAATTCACGTTTGCTGCAACATCTGCTCATTCCATTCAATGAAATTTACAAAAATATGTGCCTTCGTTGAATCTCCATACAAATTTCCCAGTGAAAATATCTCATGAATAATTAATCAAGCTTTTTATACTTATAGCTATAGCCAATCCAATCCACTGGTAGGCAGTGTGTCAATTTTGACCTCCTTAAAATAACCTTCGCAATTGTTTGTCAACGGATTCACTCAAGCGAAACTAATCCCAAACTTGTCCCTAGTCTTTAATCTTTCTCAGATATTAAAAATTGATCTCTTTATTCATCTTTAAAAATAGAATATTTGGGAGGGAATTTTAAACTTTATTTTAACACCATTTACTTTCATATTAGGCCTATAAATGGGAAACCATCCAAAGTCCCTATACTTTCTCATTGCACCCACATGGACTGGGCATACTACAAAGATATTCATTACTAAGTATTATTGTCAAGCTTATTTTACTCTTAAATTAAATCACGGAGAATTAACTAAGGTGGACCTACTCCTCAAGAAAACGACGAGCGGTATGTAGAGTAAGACTCATTATCTCCTTGTGGATTCACATCGAAACATTTATATGAATTTGTACGAAGTTTGATAAACGCCACGGCAATGCAGGCTAATTTAGATGTCGTGGCTGCGCTGTTCCATTTTCATACAAAATTAGTTAGAATTAGACCAAATTTGACAATTTATCGTACAATTGCAAAAATATTTACGCGTTGCGCACGCATATTCTTTTCTTCATGCCCCCTAAAAATGTTCCCCCTTCCAAAAAAACAATTATAATGCTGGTGCCGCCACGTGGGCTAAAAGGCATCTATTATCCCCCATATATTATCCCCGTTTGGAACAGTGGCGTATAGCCAGAAGAGTGAGGCGAGGGGAGATCGCCCCACCAACATTTGAGTCGTGTCGGGTGAGATTGGCTCTGTGTCCTTTATGAAATTATGACGGATTATATTTCAATCTCAATGTACAAAGGGGCTTCCGTGCACCCCCCCCCCCCCTCCCCCCTAGACTCAACCAAACCAACTTTTTGGGTGCCTTTTAGGGTCCTTAAAAACACATTTGGGATGGCAGCCATCAAAAATTGTAACATTTTAAAAAAAGTCATATATTAGTTAAATAATATGATAAAAGAATATAAAATGACTCGTATATGTGTTTGACCATTCACATGCATTACAGGTTAATTATATTACTATATTTATACGTACTGCCCTCTTTGGTGAAGAAGCGGTAAATATTAGCAGTTATAATAGCCGATGAGGGCCACATCTGGGACTGTGCGTGTAACGCTATAGTGAACTTACAATTTTTTTGGTGGCGATTTTATGAATGAATAAAGTATACTTCATCCATAAAAGTACACAATTCTTTGAAGAGTGGGATACAGGCTACCGGCTGGCGTAATCTGTGGATGCACATAGGTTTGCAATGAAAGACAGGAGAACAGCAGTGAGCAGGAGAACAGCGATGACATGCTTATTAAGTGAAACATCGTACTTTCAGGCTAAATTTCTCAAAGAGAGTAGTTTTAATTACAGAATAAGTTGTGGTGGCTGATAAAATGTGCTTTAAGCTTTTCATTTATATCAAATCTGTGGTATTTACCAGCCTAACAATGTGTTAAAAATGTACACCAATATATACCTTTTGAGTTGACCTTAGGCGTGAAAAGATAGGTTGATTTATAGCTATGTACAGCTATGCACAGTCTCACGGTAAACTATAGGGGCATGTACATTCCTATGCACTCCATATGTATTTGTATTTGGCGCGCACATTTAGTCTGCTAAGCAGCAGGATTTAATAGCGCGTGCAAGGGTCCAATTGTCATATCGATTGGCTGATATTTACAATAGCATGTACACAATCTTACAGAATCAATTTCTCCGTGAGCAACTCATTAACATAGAGGTGAACCTTTGGTGACTGCGGTTGCTATGTTGTTGGCAAGTGGTTATATAACCTTGGTGTCAATCCAATATGTTGGAGACTTCCAATAACTTTTTAAGGGCGATAGAGGGCAGGGGTCACAATTTATACTTCTAATCTATGTGCATTACGAATTCATTTCCAGCATTTTAATGTGGCCAATTTAAATTTGAAGATGGCGGACAAAATGGCCTCCACAAGTTGTTAAATTGAGAAAATTCATAATGTCGGCTAAAATATAAGCAAATATATAAAATGACTAGATATAATTATGTTATTGACCATTGTGAACCATTTCCCAGCATGTTTACGTTGCTAATGTACATCAAATTCAAAATGGCAGACAAAATGGCCAAATTATTTACATTGATCGGCTCAAATATAAGACAAAAGCATATAGAATGACTAGATATATGTTATTGACCATTGCTTATTCATTCCCAGCATTTTTATGTTGCTAATGTACATCAACTGTCAAGATGGCAGACAAAATGGCTGCCAAAATAGGCTGCAAAAATGCCCGCAAAAGTGGTCTGATTGAGAAAATTCCCATTTATCAGCCAAAATATAAGACAAAAGCATAGGCTATATACAATGAATAGATATGTGTTTTTGACCATTGCAAATTCTTTTCTAGCATTTTTATGTTGTTTAGGTACATTACATTAAAATGGAGAACAAAATAGTGGAGAAAATGGCCGCCAAAAGTGGTCAAATTGAGAAAATTACATTCTTTGCAGGACCAGATGAAAGGCTTAAAGTACTTCATGTGCCAGATCATATCGAGATACATTTGCCGAGGGATTCTTAATCAGATTACTAACAAGCACAACGTGCTGATATGATCCTGCACATTATGAAGTACTTTAAGCCTTTCATCTGGTTCTTTTATGTCTGCAAAGAATGTAAAAAAAGTCCCTTCCTTAATTCCACTTGTATGTGCATTGCAGATTTCTTGCTTCTTTGCAGCTTGCTCTTATGAACATATTTCACAGATTACACTGAGGTTGTCAGGCTATTATACTTCTTTCAAGATCAAAGTCAACAACTAGTAAAGGTAGCCATATTTGATATCATTTGGGATTTGAAGTATGGTAGCAAAAGAGAATACTAGAAATGACATTTGGAGGGTCAAAAACTAATATCTAGTCGATTAATTTCTGTGTTTATTCTACTTTTTGGCTAATATATGACTTTTTTATAGAATTTAGCAACCCTTGGCGACAATTTTGGGTAGCCATTTTAACCGGCATCTTAAATGTGATATTCAGTAGCAAATTAAAAGTCCCAGAAATGAATTTGTAATGGTCATAAACATATATTTAATCATTTTATATGTAAGCTTTCATCTTAAATTTTAGCCGATATATATGAATTTTTCTCAATTTGACCACATCATATGATTTTCTCCACCAATTTGTCCTCCGCTTTGAATGTAATGTACCTTAACAACATAAAAATGCTAGAAAAGAATTTGCAATGGTCAAAAACATATATCTAGTCATTGTATATGGTCACTTTAAACCTATAGATGTCTAGATCCTATGTATAATAAATACTATAGTCACAGGGGCGGATCCAGAAGCTGGTTTTATCGGTGGGCTGAAAATAATGACGATCATATAGAGCGAAACGAGCGGAGCGAGTGTAGCGTCAAGCGCTAAGAGGCCATTTCCTGGTGTATTTTTATACATATTGACATATTGTAAAAGCCCATGAAGTTGTTTATTTTTTGAACCAAATGAAACCCAAATCCGTACCCCAATGACAAGCTTTTTCATTTGATCTCGATATAGTTTATTTTTTGTAAATCAACCTCATATGCATAGTGTTGTAAAGCTTCATCACATTTTTGTTTTTAATTTTCACTTCACAAAATCTATATACTAATTTTCGGTATCTCGCCTGATTAAATAATTTTACACTCGCGTCCCTCTTCAACTGAAAAAGCGTGGTAATTGCGCCTCTAATACACGAGCTAATTAGATAGTTCAATGCCCGTTTTTTCCCGTTTTCAGACATGCGCAGAAAGGATCACAGGTGAAAATCCGAAATGTTGAATTTCTTTTACTCGGATAGCTACTGCTCGGACACAAATTGTGGTTTTCGGAGTGAGTGATGACATATGGTCTTCACCAAAAATATTTTCTTCAGGGATATAGCTACATTTCTGTATATGCGGCTGTTTGTTATTCTTAAAGATCGCATAATAACAAGCATTTATACGGGACTATACGTCCGACAAATAAAAATATTTTACGATATTTTCTAAATGTAAACAAAAACTCTTACACAGATCTTAAAGTGACACTTTGACATTAGTAACATAGATGAACGCGGAGTTTGCTAACGATAAAGAAACTGGTGGTGTTGCTACGCGACCGCGTTTAACACGGCGCACGCGATTCGGCGCACACGTAATGACGCAGACAAAGTGTGTACGCGTTTGTGGCGTAAACTGTACATTGTGACGGTGCAGGATGAAAGCAGGCAGTCCGTACGGTTGCTCCGCGGTGCATACCGTACAGTGCAATACAACACTGCAAAAACACCGGTGTTAAAAATAACACCGTTCGGTGTTCTGAGAGGTCCACACCAATTAGTGTTATTTTAACACTATCTTGGTGTTACATTAACACTTACAGTGTTATGTTTCAGACTTGCAGTTGTTAAAATGACACTACATGGTGTTGATATAACACCCAAAATTTAACACCGGTACACCGGTGTTAATTTTTTTTTGGTGTGGACCTCTCACAACACCAATGGTGTTATTTTTAACACCGGTGTTTTTGCAGTGGAGGTATTAAACGAGAACAAGACACAAACAAACATTAATCATAAAGCCAAGACCTTTATTTTAATAAATAAACTGGGAGCAAGGCGCAAACCGTATCTAGGATAACATGTATTAAACATTTTAAAGTGACTGAAGTGGCTGAAGGAAATACATTTGATGGAGTCACCCATGCAGTTGTAACCTCATGGCTGGTCATGAAGCTATGGGCTGGTGGATCAGGGTCGACCCCACACCCCCCCCCCCCTTCCCCCCCACCCCCCCCCCCCCCCCCCCACACACACCCTTTCATTTTCTTTGTGCGACTTATACAGCGGTGCGGCTTACTGTATACTATGATGAGGTCTGAATCTGAATTTGAGGTGCTGCGGCTTATTCGCCGTGCGGCTTCATAGCACGTAAATTACGGGATTGTCACATCATACCCTAAGGTCTAAGCCCCCTTCCCCCGCACTGCCCTTACTTGATAATATGGATATAGTAAGCATGGTAAGGCGGCCTTACTATTAGGCCACATGGGGTACCGTATCTGGATAAACGGAACGTGCGGTATTGCCCCATCATACCCTAAAGCCACCTCCTCCTCCTCCCCGCACTTCCCTTACTTGATAATCTGGATATAAGGGCACATGGGGCATCTGGATAAACGGAACGTGTAGTATATTATCATGATTATTATAGAGTATCTGGATTAGTAAGGGCACCCGTGGTATCTGGATTACGGGTTCACTATAAAACGCAGATAGTCTCAAATTACCTGGATATGACTATGCGCAGGTGGGCCACCTGTGATAACTGGATTTTAAGGGTGTATTAGGTAGTATCTCGGGAGGCCTTATTTAGACCACAACAAACATGACAAAGGGACTACATACGTTTAGGCCCTACATGCCTATTGGAGGAATAATGTATTTTTAAATGTAAATAGGCCAAACAAAACCCGGATGGCACACATAGTGTTCAAGTACAAGCATGGAATGATACAAGTGATCTTGATGATTGACTCCGCCGACCATTGCAAAACACATGACGCGGTCAGAACATGTTCACGATGTGTTCTCCAGGTGTTCTGGATATGTTCTGAACGTGTTCAGAACACATCAGAACATGTTCAGAACATGTTCAGAACATGTTCTATATCTGTTACATTTGAACACGTTCTGCAGTTTTTGCAGTGTATAAAACTATAGAACCCACTCAGAACGTAGGCCTATTACCTGGATACATTATGCATGGTGCATGGACAGTGGCGGCACCAGCATCAACATTTTAAAGGAGGACAACGGGTGGCGGGGCAATAAAAGAATCGGGGGAGACAATTTAAAGCTAATTTTAAGTTACTGACATTTTAAATGTTGACATTAAAATTCAACTTTTTTATTATTTGGGGTACAAAATGGGAAGGGACATGAGCTGACACGGGGTAACTGGGGAGGAGGGTGGGGGTCACGACTGGGCATTTCCCCCCTACCGTTAGTGCCGTCACTGCACCTGGGGGTAGGTCTACATGCATGGCGTACATGGATTTCTTAAGGGCACATGGTATATATGGATTATTAAGGGCACTGTGGTACCAATGTCAGTATTAAGGGCACCTAGGATACATAGAGTATCAACGACATACTCTTGCTGTTTTACAATACCCTCATCATATACGTTTTGATGTGACTAACCACCCGCTAGTATAGCTTCGGCACATATACCTGCGCTTTCCATTATAAACTGGATATAATATGGGCACATTGGTACGGATATAACGCCGGCACATGCGGTACCTGAGTTATTAAGGCCATCTGTGATGGGTAGGGCCTAGGCTAATAATGGAACTGTCACGGATAATGGGCAACCGGTGTATTAAGAACATGTGGAGTACTTGGATTAGGAGCATGGGTATCTGTATTATTTAAGAGCACATTGGGCCTATGCGCATGGTGTATTAAGGGCACCATGTCACTTACATTATATCAAGGGCACTTTAGGTACCTGAATTATTTAAGGACATACTCTTGATATTTATATAAACATTAACACTTTGATATTACTCACCACTATTGTGATATGACTATACTGGCCGCTATCTTCGGCACACGCGTTTAATTTACTTGAATATGATAAAGTAAGGGCCCCTGGGTATCTCGATATAACGGCACACTGCAGTACCTGGATTATGTGGTATCCGGTGCATTATTAAGAGCACCTGTGGTAACTGGATTAGGGGTAGGGCTTAGGCCTATGGGGTCCCTGGATATAATGGGACAACGGGTACCTGCAGGTCACATGGGAGGCCTACATTAGGTATCTGGAAACACAAAGGAGGTCTACCTACTTTAAGGCACCTATACCTGGATTATTGCAATATTCTGATTATTTAGGGCCCGTCTGGATTATGTATACATGTAGGACATGTTCTTGACATTGTATCAAATTTGCTTACGCTTTGTTTACTTAATTACATCCCCGTAAAATCTTCTAGCGGGTCCGCGCGAAGCGCGGCTGCCCGCTAGTATATATAATTAATGATTCGTGTGCAGGATAGTGTTGACCCGGAAAGCCAACTCCCCCAATTCCGCGATAGGAGAGTAAAAAGGAGTTCACTCTAATTAAGGATATAAGGCGTTGGAGAGGCTCTCTCGTTGTGTGTTTACGGTGTTTAGAGGCTATCCCACATTGGATTTGCGGCTTGGGATACCCTCTCCAAAGCCGTAAATTCGCCCTAGGAGAGGACTAATCTCGACCAGTCGCTTTATATAATACCACCATTGATGGTTTATCGGAGCTATGTAAAATGACGAATTCCTTTGTGGGAGAGTGTTTTGGAGTTCACTCTCAATTCGGATTTCTACCTGGGGAGAGGCTATCCCGCGCGCGAATTTATTAACCGTACACACTCACTGTATAAATGTATTGCTGTACAATGTACATGTGCTATGCGCTTTACTCCGTCAGGTATCAAATGTTGGTTACGGTAACGAACATCGCATCCCGCGCATGATTTAGGCCGTGGGAGAGGTTCACCCACAACTGATTTAGGTCGGATTTCCTGTGTGGGAGCGTAGCTATGGATTAACTGAGCATATTTACGGATGCGCACACGAAGTCAACTCAGTGACTATTTTAAGATAATGGTTTGCATGCAGGCCTTTGTATAACAATTACATGAATTGCGCCTAATCGATAGATGGACCAATGCGTGTACTCCATGAATGCATGAACACACAGGCCTACTCTGAATTAACTGGGACCGTTGAAACGTTTCCTCGTTAAGTGTTAATACAGAAGATTCCAAACCAAAGATAACATAAACACTTTTGCATCAATTATTAGATCACCAGATGCAATTTTATATTATAATTTTACATTAACAATCTCGCGTAGCGCGAACAAATTGGCTATTGTTAAAATAAAAAAGGTCTAGAAAAACGTTCCTGAGTCCATCTTGTTAAGCTTGAATACATCAAAAAGAATTCGCGCGTTGCAACACTAAAATGGTCCTGAAAAACGTCCCTGAAGCCATCTTGTTCAGCTTGATTAATAAAACATTGAAAATAATTTGCGCGTAGCTCGCAAAAATTGGTTATTTTAACACTAAAATGGAGACATCTTGTATGTTAAGCTTAAATGATAAAACATTGAAAATAATTCGCGCACAACGTGAACAAATTTGCTATTACCAATAAAAAGGTCTAGAAAAACATTCCTGAAGCCATGTTGTTAAGCTTGCATAATAAAACATTGAAAATAATTTGCGCGCAGCGCTAACAAATTGGCTATTGTAGCAATAAGAAGGTCTAGAAAAACGTTCCTGAAGGTCCCACACCACCAAATCAGTTCCCTATTGCTTTGTGTGGTTAAGAGGTCAAGTTTGTGTTAATTTTCTTCACCTTTAGAGCAAACTGGTTCATTCAAATCACTGTTTTTATTGAAGATCTAGATGTCTTCTGCTTCAAAACAATCATTTTTGTGGGGGTAACCAGCATTTTTTTTCGCTACGGGCCAATGATATCTATCTTAGATACGACAGACTGCCTTTATCCTATGATCAGAGATTCTAGCTCTAAATTGGTGGAAACAGTCAAATCTTGTAAAATGATACCATTCAAGAAAAAGCTAGAGATTTTGGGCCTGATGTGGAGGAAATAACCTACAAATGCAAAATCATGAAACATTTAGGTACATTTACAGCATTTATTACCTTTTCTAGGATGTTAAATTTAGACTTATGGTGGGGTCAATCTTAATCAATCATCTCAGAATGCAAATATGAATTGGTGGTGTGTACTCTGAAGCCATGTTGTTAAGCTTGCATAATACAACATTGACAAAATTGCCTATTTATTTTATTTTATTTTATCTATTTATCCGGACATACACTTTTGGAACAGTGGAAAAAGTCTTCTCGACTATATTACATAATGTTTAAAATATTTACATGGTAACATAGATTCATGCAAGGTTAATGCTACTTGCGGTCCACACACGTTTTAAATATGATTTACAAAACACATCAACTATATGAAGCAAGTGAATTTCATCAGTTGCAGTAAGAACATCATTTGAAAGACCTAGCAACACAATTCTATTGTTAGATTACCCGATATAAAGATTCTCCAAAATGCCTCTAAATTTTGGAGTAATAGTTGATTTTCAAGCTTGCGATATTCATCAACTCTGATATTAAGCCGCGACATAGAAATAGAAAATGTCTCAGATCCTCAATATCTTTATCGCATAATGGACAGTAAATATTTATATCGGGTTTCCATGAATGAGTGGTAGTGTATTTGACCGTGCTTTGAATTTCACTGACGCACCATTAAAAATCGAATTTGTATATTAAATAATCTTCTAAACCAGGTTTACCTTTGAATAATACCTAGTCCTTCAAGGATGATTTTGCCAAAGCTGAATTGAGCCACATATTTATTACAATTATCGACACTCCTGGACACGCGCCTGGACATGTCACTGAAAACATATCCCGACCAAGTGGTTTTTCAAAACTCAACCCTAAAACCGTATGAAACGATGCGTGTTTTGTGGGGACCTGTACATGTATGTCATGCATGAACACTACTTGGTTTAGTAAAATTAGGCCCAGGCCAGCTATTATCATATATTTATTTTTTATCTATCGCGATTATTGATGTTTAACTTTTTGACTCCCTTCAATTGTAATAAACCTAACTCCATGCAACTAGACGGGTAAGGCAAGATGGCTTCATTCCACTATTGCAGGGTTTTTTTACTCACCCTGATTATGATAGACATTGTTGATTGAGGTCCTTTTTAAAGAACACAACATCTTGTTTGTGGCCATGTGTTTTGAACTCGCCACCCTTACCATTGCATGTACAGATTTTTACATTTTACACCATCTGAGATTCGAATTAGCATATCGCAATAACTACTAGTCTTGTTCTACCCCATAAAACGTATTTTCTGAACGGTAATCTCACAAGGAATCCAAATATGCTATTGGAATTTAGATAGAACCTAATGGTAACATGTTGTGATTAAGAATGTTCAAAATATATGCCCCAAAAAATATTATTTGTTTTGTTTTTAGAAGCTCGATTGGACTAGAGCTAACATGTACCTCAATAATGGAACAATATAATAACGCTGTAAAAGCGCAAACAAGTTGTTTAAGAATAAAGATTTACGTACTTAAAGTGTGTCAGAGTTTACTGTGTTGTTTTTGTCATGTATACGATAATGCTGAGGAAAAGAAACCCCGACAACCAAAATGATTACCATGGCGTGTTAAACACGTCCAACATTGACACCATAATCAACAATTGAAAGTAAATTAACCCCAACAGCACGACATAGCCCGGTTATCATTACCAGTTTTACAGTATCAAATGGTTTGTTATTTCCTATTAGTTCCTCTCTCGGGAAGGCACTGCGTTTTAAGTTTTGGGAACATATTAAGTAAGGGAACCACGCCTAAAACAAAGTATTGCCAATGTTTCTATATGTAAATTATATAAATTGAAAGACAAGGCATAATTCATGATATTATGGAGATTGAACCATTAGGACATTTTAGTTGGTATTGATGTAGCATTACTCTTTTGGGAAATTATTCTATGACAACCGACTTTTTAAACTAATATAACCAACGTTCCAAATTTAAAGAGTGCACATCCACCGCGAGTATGATTTAAAAAAAGTTAGGGTTATTCCCTCCCCGAGTGTCACGTTGGTCACGTTGGTATCTCAACTGCATTATACTGCCGTGGACATGTTATTATGTCCAAGTACTTCAATGGTCCAAGCGAGGCACGGGCATTGCTGAAAATTGATGAAAATCATTTTTTTCTTCAAATTCAGCGCATGCACGCATCACACCAAAGTCAAGCTGAAACATTACAATGTTATTCCAATACTACTTCGTAAACATTACAGACCTCAATCAACTTTTTAGTGGAATTATCACAGAGCACAGTAAATTAACCTGCGTAACATTAACAATTATTTTAAATATTTTAAAAAGTGAGAATTTCGGTCAAGCTTGGAATCTACCATTTCTACAAAATAGTCTATCTATAAACATAGTTTATAGAAATTTCTATGAGGAACGTCCGATTTTAACCAACATTTTGAAGAAAGCTAAATACAAAGTAGAGGTATTAGAATCACACGCACTCTGACCAATAATAGCAATGGTAATCATAGTCTTATAAACGCAACATGCATTAATCATTTTGGCTGGGACACCCTGTTAGTTGTACAGATTCAACCTGTCCATACCCGGTATAGATCGTTCTGTGATAGGCACCGTCATGTCGACAGGAAAATATTGGGGATAACCAGGGGAAAACCCAAGTTAGATTCCGGTTTTTTTATAAAGTGTGTCTCAAGAATTGGGTCAAATGGGAGAGCTAATAATAATAATGTTTCTGTTTTTAAATTGCATGGACGTGTGAGTTATGCCTTTTAAAGTCTAAATGTCTTACAAATGCCATGAGATACACAGTATTGAAATTACCTTTACCCTGCTTCAAACAAAAGGTGGAGGAATCTTGACATTGTGTTCATAATCAGTGGGTGAGTGAGTGGGGGTGCTGTGATTCGTGACTGGTGTGTGGGTGATGGGTGAGTGAGCGGTGGGGGGAGGTGTTCATCCTTTTTTTGATGTATGCGACAGCCTTTTTTGGTGCGACTGTGGTGTGGGACTGTGGGTGATTTCGTTTAAATTTTTTATGTCTTCTTTATGATATTGTTGTTTAATGTTTTAATATTTGTATTTTAATGTATTTTTAAATCTGTCAATAATGTACAATTTGGCCGTTTGGCCACGACACATCAATAAAAATGAAATGAAGAAAAAAAAATGAAAAAGTTTCATTATTCAAACTTGGCTTCAGGAATTTTTTTCTGAACCAATATAATATCAAAAACTGAGAGTCTTTTTGCGCTTTGCGCGCATTTTTTCTACAGATTATAACATTATAAGGGGTCTCGAACCACCCTTAATACTCTTTATAGGCCTTATTATGTGGAGGACCTTAAACATATTAAACTGAACCTTTTTAGTGTTAAAAATTCATTTTTTTTTGCGTGCTTTGCGAGTATTACTAGTTTCAATATTTCAATATTTCCCGACTTAATCCAGTCTACAGAGTGGTCCAAAAAAAGGTTTACACTTTTTTAGAGGCAAATTTATCAAAATTGGAGAAACATGTTTAAATTATTAAGATATTCCTAAGCTAAAATATCTTGTTGGTATATGGTGACGAATCAAGAAATAGCGTCAATTTAAAGAAAACTTGTCAAATACAATTTTGTCCGCACGTAAGTATATGGCAGTCATGGATGTTTCCATATAAACTCCTCAAAAAAAGTTTAGAAAGTTGAGCCACCTATTTCTCATTTATTTGAGACCGGTTTGTATCCTTTTATGCATCAGTGGATTAGCTAATTTCCTCCTCTCTAAAATGACACGACTTTTGTAACAATCGCTTGCTTCGTGGCTGAGTACCTCCCCTTTGTTTACAGGTAAAATTAGGACCAGTGGCGTAGGCCTATCTGGGATTTTTTCCAGGGAGGGCAAATGATATTTTTTCCTGGTGAACACCAGTTCGACCCGACAGAAATGTTCGTAAATTTTTTTCCCAGTCAGTCACCTCGTGAATTTCACGTAAGTGTGGGGGTGGGAGGAGGGGGGGGGGGGCGTGGTTCGCACGGTCACAACATTTCGCACGGTCACAAAAAATCGCCCTTCCACCCCCCCCCCCCATTTTTCCTGGTGGGTAGGTTTTAATTTCCTGCTGAGCACCTTCAGGGGGGGGCACTGTGCCCCCCTGCCCCGCCGCCCCCCCCCCCCCCCCCCCTCCCCCCGGCTGTTACGCCACTGATTAGGACCTATATACTATTGCAGGAAATTGTGAACGCAGTACTATTGAGTTGACGATATCCCATTGCGTAACACCTGGACAAACTGGTTTTTGACCAAATTTCTTTAAACCGTCACCATTTCTTTATTTATGCTTCATTTTCAACGCCCTTTTCAAGATAATAGCGTTTAAGATAATATTAAACCAATTATTAGATGTCTCGTCCATTTCGAGAAATATGCATCTTAAAAAGTGTAAACTTTTTTGGACAATGAAGAATAGTGTATTGTTTTTCAATGATAGAATCATTATTCCATATAACTTGATTAAGACATGATGTAATATCCTCTTTGATTATAACTTAATACTTAGTATCGAACCAGATTTTAAATAGCTTATAGTAAAAGGAAGGCAATCTCTTTAACATAATATGACACTACATGTTGGTAAGCTGCTTAAATGTACAATTACAATTACAAATATTCATACCGATACCCAACTTGTTTATATAGTACAATGGTATATTTTTCCAACATGCAATATCTGAGTTGTTTTAACAAAGTTTCTTAATCTATGACAGTTTTAGTGAATCGAAAAAGAGTTTGGTGTGAAACATGGTTATACCACCTTTCTCGTAATCGGCAATCACAGTGTTACGTTTGACTGCTTCCTCTCTGTCCCAAATACATTTGAAGAACATGTTATGGAATTTTGTGTTCGTTTTATCGGGGATATCCATAACAGAGGCAATGTATGACAGTGTTTTAACAATCAAATTTCTATTTAACAAGATGGCTTCAGGATTATTTTCCTGGACCATAAACTGAAATATTTGAGCGCTTCGCGCGCAGGTTTCCACATTAAAATGGGTCTCGAACCATCCTAAATATTCTTGCTTCAGAATGCTGAATATTTGCCTTACAACGCCTAAAATTCCAGCAGCTTCCAAAACGCTTAAAATCCAGCAGCTTCCTAAGGCGGGTTCTTGGACCCCACCCACTTGTGGATGTTTAAGTTAGTATTTGAATGGGTACACTTTGTGTTCAGATTTTACTCCTGTTATTCATATGCAGGAATAATTGTGTTTTAGTGAGTAGACGTAGGCATATGAGAAGATGCCAAAATCACTTCTTCAGAATGCCGAATCTTTGCTTTAAAAATGCCGAAAACCCAGGAGCACAAAGGGGCTTCGCCCCTGGACCCCACACGCTGTTCACTCCACTCGCTTCGCTCGTTATAAAACTTAACATGGGTGACATAAGACATGAGTGACGCGCCATCGGGTATACATGTATATAATTATATCAGACTCCCCTGCCGACCTGCTTGCCGAATGGTTCGATGTTGATCTGACTAATTTGCATCTTCTCCGGAGATGCGGGCATTCCAAACCTGGATTTTCAATATTTCAAAGACTAGAAACACGGGTCTCCCGACGTAACGTCACCCCCATGTCACGCGCCAGCCCGTCACCCTATTTCGCTTGGACACCTCGTTAAGACGTGTTTTCAGTGGAGCTCTCTATCTGGATATTACCTTAGTCCTCTGAGTTGAGAATTTTTGCACGTGGCGTGGATAATTCGTGTGGTGGTTTTTACTGGATTTTCTACGCTAAAATTAGACCGTTTTGGATTCTTTTCGAACCTTTATAGTACCAAAATTCAACCAAAACCTGAACGTAAAATTCAAAAAAATTCCGAGGAGCCGCCATTTTAGTTTGTGATATATACAACATGGCGACTCTTTTTTTTGTATATAATATTTTCCGCGAATTCTGAATACGCTTTGGATCTTGGATGAACTCGTACTGGAATTGCTAGGATTATTATATTTGCTAACGGACGACATCGTTTATGGATCTTGGTGATGTATCTTTATATATAAATCGATGTATAGTCTCTATAATGTAGTATTAACATGTATACCTAAATTATGTATCCTTACAGCTTTTGACGTTAAAGGCCTCTGTGACATAACTATAGACCCGATTCACGGATAATTCCCTGGTGGTTTAAATTCTGTGTATCAAATTACACGTTTGACTGAGTTTTACTATCTTTAATTTCTATTAAATCGATTCCAAAATTCGTCTTACTACATTATCAATTAGGGGGGGCTGGGGTACCGCGCCATTTTGCAATATTTTGCGAAATCGATCGTGGTTATCACGTGATACGTATCGTGGAAAAATAATTTACACTGTTTTAACGAAATGCACTGTGGGATTGTGTTACCAGCCTAAAATCATAGAGGTCGCAAACCCGGTCGCAAACTTGCTTATAATTGAGCCTAGCTATAACAAGCTAAAAGTGACATCTCTGAATGTATTACCAAAGTGTGCAAAGGAGAAATTGTTGGACACACTGGTAAAATGGTTTTACAACAAGTTTTGCTATCATATTATCAAACTGAACTCAAGTTAAATCACTCTATTTATCGAGCAATAATATAATTGTTTACGCATTTTAATTGTTTAGATACAAAGTTAAATAAATCAAGGATACATTTATGATAGATAAATAAATAAAAAGAAAATTATAAACGCATGGGCGGCATTTATAATTGATAAAAATTGACATAACAATGATGTTACATTAATCTACCATCAAGTTTAAAAAATAGAAAAATAAAAGGAATTCGAACCCGTGATTTCCGATTGGCAACGACATGGCCAACCTACGCACGCCACAGAGATCCACGACTGTAATTGTGATAGTTTTATTATTTAACCATGTCCATTTATTTATATATAACGAACGGATTTTTATTGCGCCATTTTTGCCAAATGTGTGTGTTGCTCTCGCACAAAATGTGTTTGTAATTTGATTATAATTCTTATTTTTAAAAGAACGGTAATTTTTTTTGACATTTTCGAGAGAAAAAAATGGCGTAACTGGATACGGTAAACGCCAGCAGTGTGGTGTCCGCGTGGGCAAGCATACAGATGATGGTAAGCAAATCCAGCATATAAAACAAAAAGTGCTCCTAATGGGGCTCGAACCCATAACCTTTCGCTCCTCATGGCGACTTTCTATCCACTACACTAACCGTGCTAATTGGAAAACTTTATCGCAAATAATTTATTTATATCATGGGTCATGGGTTAATGCACTGTGTTAAATTCTACAATCCCGGCCGCCACTCTGTTCAAAGGCACAAAAAAGTTGACTTGTTATATGCTTTTTTTGCAATTCTGAGGTGTGCAGTTCGATTTTCTTTCTCGAATCGTTTAGAAAACCATCCACTTAGAACATCTGAAATTTAAAATGAACTGCACACCTGAGAAAGTATGATGCCAAGGGCAAATTTTTTGCACGTAAATCCAATACAAGAGTACATAAAATCGACAAAAATATGACGTCATAACCATTGCTTCGGGACAAAATGGCGCGGTACCCCACCCCCCCCCCTAATTATCAATCAGCCAGCCGCTTTTGTACTTTTCGCCGCTAGCGCTTGGTTCTGAGTTATCCCTTATACTGCCTCTGTGTACCATATCATGTCGCACCCGTGTATTGAGTGCCCGATTCTTGTCCCTGAGTGGGATTTGCACAAGTTATGTCTCGCACACCGTTCTTGCTCGCGCTCTGAACAGTGTGCATCCTTTTGCGTAGGCCTTTCTTCAGTGCATTTTGACGCACTGGAGAAGGGATTCACAAAAGGTCTTCGCACCCGTAGTGTTAATGTTAACGTAGGTAGAAAGCCCGTCGGTTCGTCCGACGGCCACCCTCTCACGGGGGCGGGGAGCTCTACCGGAGTTCCCGAGGCTATTTCAGCTACCGTGCAGGCTCGTAAAAAGTAGAAACGGTCGGCGTGAGCGGTGGAAAGGCGGGACTGGTCACCGTTGAGTTCGCTGCTCCGCCAGGCGAGTTAGGCGAAAGCTCGGGGGTTATGACTACCCCTGAGTTAGTACCTTACCCGTCGGGTGCTCGTAGCAGCGGTCCGAGAGAATCGGTGCCCGCAGCTACGGTGCATTTGTCTGCCAGTGAAAGTGCGGGGTTCGTCCCTGCACTAGTAACAGGCACGCTGGCGGTGGGAGTTGCCCTAGTTACCTCGGGAAACCTTGGGTACACTCACCAGCCAGTCGGTGGTAACGACGGTAGCGGGCGGCCTTGAGCCTGCTACTGTATGATCTACCAGTGGACCTCCCGCGGCGTTTTTCGCTGGTCAAAGTCTACCCCGCCCCCGGTTTCCCTGTCGGCTTTCCCACAGGTGATAACCAGGGATCGATTAGCCATAATCAGTGATAATCGCCCTATTCAGGCCGGATTAGGTGTTCACTCATCCACGCCGAGTGGTGGCATTATGTCGAGCGGATTTGCCGGTCATTATCCTTCTGGTCATGGTGATCAAGGATTAAGTCAAGGCTTTCCTGCTATGAGTGTCATTCCAACCGCTTCGGCAGCTAGCCCTACCGCTTACCCGTACGGTGCAGGGGGGTGGCAGTACGGACAGTCGGGTATGGTTTACCCGTGGCAGTCTGGACAGCAGGGCGGCGTGCAGCTCACCTCTCAGGTGCAGCACATGCCACCTCCTCAAGCTCCGTCAGTACTTCGTGCTGGGTATGCCGCGGCGAACACTGTTCGCACGGCGCTCAGCGGGAGTGTCCCCTCTTCGTCAGGACTCGTTCAAGTTCCCGTACCGGTTGTTTCCGGCGCGGCGGACATGGATCTGTGCTCTGACGATGCCCGCTCGGGGAGTGATGAGGAATCCGGTTCGGATTCTTCTCACTCTGCGAGCGAGGGAAAGGGGTCGGGAGAGGATGACGAGTCGGATTCCGACGAGTCTGTGCCTCTTCCCCCGCTATCTGCTGAGGAAAGAGTCAATGGTTTTCCGCTTGACACTCACTCGATTTTGTCCCTTGTAGCGCGGGACTTAAGGTGCGTTCATACTCCCGTCGTTGCGCATCGACCGACGTCGATGGATAAAAGTTGACATTGCTTCAACTCGCGCGCCGATGTCCATCGACGTCGGCCGATGCGCAACGACGGGAGTATGAACGCACCTTTAGGCATTGCCTACGAGTCAAAGTGTCCTGAGGTTGCACCGAGCGTGTTTAGCGCCACGTGCCCATTGCCCTCTGACTCAGTTGAGCCAGCACTGACACTTCCCGCAGACCTGGCGTCTGTCTGGGAGGCGGCGAGATCTCCCCCTTCCAAGAAAGCCTTCAAGAAGGGCTGCCTTGTGAAGAAGGATGGTTTCCATCAGTACCTCAAGGTGCCTTCTATGGACCCAGAGATACAGAAACGCCTTCCGGTAGAGGGAAAGGCTGATCCAGGAACTTACTCCCAGTCCCCATACTGGGAGGAGTGCCTGAAATCTGTTGACAGTCGCCTACGGGCGGCTATCCGGCCTCGGCATTCAGTTCCACCGTGGCGGAGCATCTCACGAGGAAGACCGCTGCTGGATCAGTCTCGGCGTCGGAGATTGCACGGGAAGCTTACTTGTTGTCGGATCTCTGGCACAAGTCCCTGCAATCGACGATGTCTGCAGCTCATCGCCTTACATCCCTACGTCAGACGAATGCGCACTCGCTCCTGAGAACGACCTATGGGGCAGAAGTTCGCGGACTCGCTCAATAAGGTCGAACTCTCCACGCAGGGGTTTCTCTTCGGTAACCGATTTTGCGAGCTGGTCGAACAGCGAGCGAGAGAGGTTGTCGATGAGAAATCACTCGCGGATACGGAGGCGGCACTGAAGTCCCAGAAGAGGAAGAAGTCCTCAAGCCCTCAGCCGCCGCGGCTCCTTCCGTTGGGAAGAGACGCCGTGGTGGTCGGGGGAAGTCTTCGAAGCCAGCGTCCAAGGGCTATAAACGCCCGAAGACTGCTGGTAAGAATTCATCTTCCTGAGGGTACGGCGCCTGCCTACCACCCGTCCGGGGAGCTCTTAGCTGATTCATATCCACCGGTGGGCGGGCGCTTGTTACATACAGTTCGGCACGGAATGGCACACCATTTCGCCGACCAACTGGCTACTGGAGACGGTCACGCGGGTTACAAGATCGAGTTCACTCTCACCCCGCCACCGCACCCGCGTCGCAGGCAAACACATTTGCCTGCCGACAGAGCACTTCGAACACTCATTTTGAACTAAGTGGCGTCCCTGAGGGACAAGAGGGCTATTGTCCCAGTCTTCCCCCCGTTTCACGGGGGTTATTGGTCTACGTTATTTCTAGAACCAAAGAAGACAGGCGACTGGAGACCGATTCTCAAACTGAAACCGCTGAATCGGTTTATCAGGATGGAGACATTGGCCTCCGTCCTCCGCTGCCCGATCAAAGATCAGTGGGCAGCGTCCTTGGACCTCAAGGATGCCTACCTTCACGTTCCGATTGCGCTCGCAGACCAGAAATAGCTGCGATTTCAAGTACAGGACCAGGCGTTCATGTTCACATGTCTGCCTCTCCACTGCACCCAGGGTGTTTACCCGGGTAGTGAGAGAGGTGGGAGCCTACTTGAGACGCCGGGGCATCAACATATGTCAGTATCTGGACGATTGGCTAGTGTAGCAAAGTCTCGAGAAGAGACAGCGTACCACATACAGCTAGTCATCCAGGTGATTACGCGACTGGGCTTTGTGGTGAACTACAAAAAGTCAAGTCTCGTTCCGACTCAGTTTCCGATATACCTCGGGGCACGGCTAGACCTAGCGAATGGTCGGGCTATGCCTTCCCTGGCTCGAGTGAACAACATGGCTGCATGCGCACGCATCCTTGCGGAAGCGAGCGTGGCGCCAGCGGTGGCCTGGCTCAAAGTTTTGGGTCTTATGGCCAGCATGGTAGATCTGATTCCGTATTGCCGGTTCCATATGAGGGTAATTCAGATTCACCTGCTGGCGCATTACAAGCCAAGTGTTCACTCAGTGTCCAGGATGGTTCCTATCTCAGACCTGATCAAAGAGGAACTCCACTGGTGGTACCAACCTGCCAATCTGACAGTGGGGGTGGTTTTTCCATTCCCGCCGACAAGTCGTGTCATCACGAAAGATGCGTCCTTGTCGGGCTGGGGGGGGGGGAGGGGCACTTGCTCGACAACAGGGCCTCTGGCCTGTGGTCGAGTGTAGAGGCTCAGGTACACATCAACCTGCTCGAACTTTGGGCAGTGGAGAAGACTCTCCTATGGTTCGAATCCGATCTACGGGGACACAGTGTCCTTGTCCAAACGAACAACTCGACAGTGGTAGCACACCTGAACAGGGAGGGCGGGACAAGATCTCCCACCCTTTGTTTCCACGCCATGAGATTGATCACGTGGTGTTGAGTACACCAAATCTCACTGAGGGCGATTCATATTGCGGGTGTCACGAACATCCTTGCGGACGATCTTTCCAGGGGACGAATGTCCGGCCCCACGGAAAAATCGTTAGCACCTCAGATAGCACAGACAATCTTTGTACGATTTTGTTACCCAGCGATCGACCTGTTTGCGTCATACCAGAACAAACAGCTACCGGTGTATTGCTCTCGGACTCGCGATCCGAGGGCGTACGCCGTAGACGCTCTGTCAGTGGATTGGAAGGGACTGATGGCTTATGCCTTCCCTCCAATCTCGCTGCTTCCAAAAGTGGTAGAAAAGGTGGCAAGAGAGGACTGTTACGTCCTGCTCATAGCCCCTTTCTGGCCGAAACACGTTTGGTTTCGACCGATGGTAGATCTTCTTGTGGGTCGCCCCGTGTTGCTACCTCCACTTCTGGACTTGCTCAGGCAGGGGGTTCAGGGAAACTTCCTACCAAACGAGCACCTAAAGTTGACTGTATGGCCTTTATCCGGCATCGTTGCCAGGAGAAAGGCTTTTCTCGAAGAACTGCAGGCTTTGTCGCCTCAGGTCGATGCCAATCTACGCTCACAACATACTCTAAGCGTTTGGCTCCTTATACGAGTGGTGTGCTGAGAGAGATATCTCTCCCACTCGAGCAGATGTGAATAGCATTTCGCTATTTCTAACCGAGAAATTTGATTCTGGCAGCTACTGTCAGGAACTATAAGTCCGCAATTGTGTCAGTACACGTAGGCCTGCAATTAGGAAGAACGTACCTGCCTGGGAGCTTAACACTGTTCTCGATTATATCAAGGGTCCGCCATCGAGCCTATGGCGAAGGCGACCCTCAAATATATCACTTTGAAAACGGTTATTCTTGTAGCCCTTGCCTCTGCGCAAAGGTCTTCTGAAAACTTCATGCATTGTCGTTCTCGCGCGGGTGTGACACTTTCTTTCGTTCCTGGCTTTCTGGCTAAGAATGAAACTAGTGCGCACTCGTATCCCACCCTTTACCTTCCTTCTCACAGTTCGGGTTCCTCCGTACACGATGATAGGTTATGGTGCCCCGTTCGCTGTCTGAGGTATTACTCAGATAGGACGTCCAGAGTAAGTACGTGGTAAAAACAATGAAAAGTACAATAGCACGCTGGCTGGTTCAGGTAGTCAAAGACTCCAATGCAATTATTAATGATGATCGTGCGACGGTGCACTTTAATCGTAGTATTGCTACCTCATGGAACTACCACCGGAGGTTGTCCGTGAGGGAAATATGTGAGGCTGTCCCCTGGAAGTCCACCACGACGTTTTCCGCGGACTACTACAGGGCAGGGGACAGTTCGTCCGCACGGTCCTCCGGACCTGTTGCGGGCAAACGGCCAAGAGATTAGGTGAGTTAGTTTATCATTTAGTTATTTTTGGGTTGAGCTAGGTTTCTTGGGTTTCATAGAAACGCTATACTGAAGCTAAGCTTACCTTGGTTCGATTTTGGCCTTGACATCATGAAGATGTGGGCCTTTCTGATCTGATCCTTCAAATTAATAAACAATATACGCGGTTTGGCTTTTGTTCGCGCCTCTTCCAGGTTCTGTGCTAAACTGGGTTGATGCAAATTATTCAGATCAACATCGAACCATTCGGCAAGCAGGTCGGCAGGGGAGTCTTCCCCAGAACTATATGTTCTATAGGGACTCCCCTGCCGAAGCCTGCTTACCGTGGTTCGATGTTGATCTCCCGTCGGCCCTCCCCACTACGAAAAAAGAGTAGTTTTGCCAGTGAGAGAGAGGATCACATTTAAGATAATGATGTATGTGTTTAAATGTCTTGCAGGAACTGCACCGGACTACTTAACATCCTGTATCTCTCTCTACCGCCCAACACGCACCGGTCTCAGGTCGGCTTCTGATGTTACCCGGCTCACCGAACATAACTCTTACAAAACATTGAAATCATCGGATGACAGGTCCTTCGTGCAAAAAGCTCCCCATATCTGGAACACTTTACCCACTAACATCAGGGAAAGCACCTCATTATCTACATTCAAAAAGAGCCTCAAAACTCACCTCTTCAGTTGTTATTTTTAATATTGCTGGACTGTGTACCTTGTGTAATTTATGTTGTATTTATGCTGTAGTTAAGATGTTTCTAGTTGTAAAAAGCGCTGCGATCTTTATGAAGGAGCGCTATATAAATGTATGTATGTATGTATATGTATGTATGTATGTATGTATAGTTTGGATGCTTTTGCGAGGTGTACATGGGGTGACGTCACGTCGGGAGACCCGTGTTTCTAGTCTCTGAAATATTGAAAATACTTCAGGTTTGGAATGCCCGCATCTCCGGAGAAGATGTAAATTAGTCAGATCAACATCGAACCACGGTAAGCAGGCTACGATTTCCCCAGAACTATATGTTATAGGAACTCCCCTGTCGAATCCTTCCAATTGGGTTTCGATTGTCAATTCGAAGGGGGTTACCCGATGTGAATTTATAAATGAGAGGTACTTTTATACTTTAAAGGCAAGTTAAGTGGGTTTCGATGTCCTCGTATGATCACGATGACATAAAACAGTGTGATTTATAGAATGTTATTTGATCGGGGAATTGTTTCTCTCAATATTTTCTAGTTTCGATTGATGTTACCTGAGACGATTATCGTCTCAGATGTTACAAACAAGAGTCATAGAAGTATCTCTCATTGAGAAATTCACATCGGGTAACCCCCTTCGAAATGCCAATCGGGGATTTTTTCAATCTTTTCTAGTTTCGATTGACGAGGCATACAAGAGTATATTTATTCTGCAAATCCAGAGTAAAACGCCAGTTTGATACTTCAAGCGATAGCTGGTGGATCAATCATTGCCCAAGCAGCATCGTGCTTGTCTCACATATCCGGTGGAAAACCTTTTCACACTTCACTGGGTGTTATTCTAAATTGCCGACTTAAAGCAGGATTGATATCAGGTAAGAATGACACTGTGACGTTAATTGTGCAAAATAACACAACATATCAGGAATCAATTTATCTTAAAATTATTTTCAGTGATTTTGTTTTATATGTATCCAAACTATTGCGGGACAACGAAGCACGGCCGGACTCGGACATTAGGAGAAAGAGTCTTTGTCAGTATTGGGCGTGGTTTAATATGTAAAACAATAATATCCGTCAATGTCATTGGTTTTAATTGTTAATTTGTTGAATGCGCGCTATATCTTATAAGCCGATAGTGCATAATATTTGTATAAGGCTTAAATCATACCTTTAGTGCATCATGAGTCAATCGCGCCCTACACAAAGGTAATTCATTTTCACAACGTATCACAGCGTGCTCTTAACGTAAACGACGTATCCCCAACTTACCCCTAAACTTGTATCAGCGTACACCAACGTACACCAACGTATTTTTCGATATTTCGCATACGTTGTCATACGTTCAGGGCCTTAGCGTATCGCCTGAACGTATGCCGACGTATACAAAAAATAGCTCGAAAATTGTCAGAGTCCAAGAACGTCCAACTTCCCGACGAATTGCAATATTTTGGTTTTTGGAGTACGCCGAGAAATTTTGAACATGCTCAATCATTTTTTCGCGGGCTCGACGTGTTCCAAATTTTCACAGCGTATCACAGCGTGCTCTTAACGTAAACGACGTATCCCCAACTTACCCCTTACTTATATCAGCGTACACCAACGTACACCAACGTATTTTTGATAATTTCGCATACGTTGGCATACGTTCAGGCGATACGCCATGGTGTGACAGGGCCTTAATATGAACGCCTGGTGAAAGTTGATGTACGTCGGAATAAGTTGTGTATTCGTTGTCCATTCGTTAGTTATTCGTTAGAAAAAAATGTATACGTTGGCTTTCACTATGACAAAGTTCCAGATGTGTTGGACGTATATGGCCGAACAGCTGACGAAGAAGCAACACACCCAACGTTGGGGATACATCGTTTACGTTAAGAGCACGCTGTGTGATACGCTGTGAAAATTTGGAACACGTCGAACCCGCGAAAAGTTATTGAGCATGTTCAAAATTTCTCGGCATACTCAACGTGTGCTTTAATACGTTTCCCGGTACGTTCGTGGTAGACATACATAAGTTGGTATACGTTGATGTACGTCGGCTGAAAATAGCTATCTAGCATTGATAAAAACCAAAATATTGCGAGCTATTTTTTGTATACGTCGGCATACGTTTAGGTCATACGCCATGGTGTGACAGGGCCTTCACGTTAAGATCACGCTGTGATACGCTATGATACGCTGTGAAAATTTGGAACACGTCGAGCCCGCGAAAAATTATTGAGCATGTTCAAAATGTATCGGCGTACTCAACGTGTGCTTAATACGTTCTGCATAAGTTCCCGGTACGTTCGTGGTACGTTAGACATACGTTAGAGGTACCCCAGACAACATACATATATTGGCCCTATATTGGCCCAATATTGGCAATATTGGCATTGGCATTATCTTGTTGACCAATATTGGGCCAATATTGGTTACCCATTGGCAATATTGGCATTGGCATTTTATTGGTCACCAATATTGGACCAATATTGGCTTTACATTGGCGCTCGTTAATTGGTATCATGTTGGCAACCAATATTGAACCAATATTGGTGACCAATTGAGTGCCAATGCCATTGGCACTCTCTTGGTCACCAATATTGGACCAATATTGGTTTTCCATTGGCGCTCGTTAATTGGCATCATGTTGGCTACAAATATTGGACCAATATCGGTGACCAATTGAGTGCCAATGCCATTGGCACTCTCTTGGTCACCAATATTGGTTTTACATTGGCGCTCTTCAATTGGCATCATGTTGGCAACCAATATTGGTCCAATAATGGGCGCAATATACCAGGGGCGGGAAATAACACCATTGATTTGATATTCAAATTATGACGTGGTCTAAAAAAGGCGGCCGCTGTTAAGAGTTATCGCTTCCCGGACTTTTGGCTAGGATCTTGTGCCTTGTCCTGTCCCTTGAAGATTTGTTCCCTTGTCCTAGGCTTGCCCTTGGCCAAATTGGTCCTGGCCACCTGGCTTCCTACCTAACATTTCTCCAAGATCGCCCAATATTGGCCCTCATTGGCGAGTGCCAATATTGGGCCAAGCTTGGGCCAATGGCCAA
This sequence comes from Ophiura sarsii, assembly GCA_035610835.1. Taxonomy (NCBI): domain Eukaryota; kingdom Metazoa; phylum Echinodermata; class Ophiuroidea; order Amphilepidida; family Ophiuridae; genus Ophiura; species Ophiura sarsii. Next base: position 33,114,002 of record CM069452.1, read on the forward strand.
ATAATATTATGCCAATATTGTAAGCCAATATTGGGCCAATGTTGTTATGGTATATTGGCCCAGTATTGGCCCAATATTGGCACTCATTGGCAAATGCCAATATTGGCCCAGTATTGGCCCAATATTGGCACTCATTGGCGAGTGCCAATATTGGGCCAAGCTTGGGCCAATGGCCAAATAATATTGTGCCAATATTTTTCATTGGCCCAATATTGGGCCAATATTGTTATGTTATCTGGGAAGTTACTCGTAAGTTGGTATACGTTGGTGTACGTCGGCTGAAAATAGCTATCTAGCATTGATAAAAACCAAAATATTGCAATTTGTTGGGAAGTTGGACATTCTTGGACTCTGACAATTTTCGAGCTATTTTGTGCATACGTCAGCATACGTTCAGGCGAAACGCCATGGTGTGACAGGCCCATATGCAATTTGTTGGGAAGTTGGACGTTCTTGGACTCTGACAATCTTCGAGCTATTTTTTGTATACGTCGGCATACGTTCAGGCGAAACGCCATGGTGTGACAGGGCCTTAAGATGGACGCCTGGTGAAAGTTGATGTACGTCGGAATAAGTTGTGTATTCGTTGGCCATTTGTTAAGGCCCTGTCACACCATAGCGTATGGCCTGAACGTGGCCTGAACGTATGCCGACGTATTCAAAAAATAGCTCGAAAATTGTCAGAGTCCGAGAACGTCCAACTTCCCAACGAATTGCGTCAACATCGGTGATGGAATGTACGTATCCTTAGCGTATTAAACGCATACATAGCGTATGACTAACGTATTGATAGCGTATCATTAACTTAAACAAACTTATGACAGCGTATCACAGCGTATGCGATCGGCGAGCGTATGACCAACATATTCGTAGCGTATGTCTGCCGTGCTCGACGTATCCTCAGCGTATCCTCGGCGTACAACGAACACGTGACTTATGCCGTTGCAGAAATTGAGTTTCGTACACGGCGGGACTAGTGTTGCCAGTTCAAGTAAACGCAGCATAGATGATAACTATTAAAATATCTAGAAGGGTATATCTATATGTCCAACCTATAACTTAAGACGATTAACGTACCTCTAACGTATGTCAGCGTATGTCTAACGTATGTCAGCGTTTGTAAACGTATGTCTAACGTACAACGAACCTATCGGGAACTTATGCAGAACGTAAGTTAAGCACACGTTGAGTACGTCGAGAAATTTGAACATGCTCAATAATTTTTCGCGGGCTCGACGTGTTCCAAATTTTCACAACGTATCAAAGCGTGCTCTTAACGTATACGACGTATCCCAAACTTACCCCTAACTTGTATCAGCGTACACCAACGTACGCCAACGTAAGCCAACGTATTTTTCGATATTTCGCATACGTTGTTATACGTTCAGGCGATACGCCATGGTGGTGTGACAGGGCTACCGTACAGATAGCGCGCATTCGGCGTTTTGGGAACTTATGGAGGGTTTGAGTATATAAATGGGTTCCTTGAGTATCTCATCCTCACTTCTTCATGGTCTGTCTTGGCCTTCTTGCTTTTTCCTCCTCCTCGGCCTCGGCCCCTGGTTGCTTGCTTCTTCTTGGGTCGCATGTTAACTGCTTGATGACATCGGCGGGAATGATGTAATGTGATATCGGCGTGGTATTTATAATACGTGCTACAGCAGCATAATAAGCCACGGTGTTCGTTGTACGCCGTGGATACGCAGCTGACGATACGTCGAACACGGCAGACATACGCTACGAATACGTTAAGTATACGTTAAGAATACGTTAGTCATACGCTAGCATACGCTGTGATACGCTGTGATAAGTATGTTATAAGTTAGTGATACGCTATTAATACGTTAGTCATACGCTATGTATACGTTCAATACGCTATGGATACGCTATGGATACGTGACAGGGCCTTACACGATCGCCCGGCATAAGGTGAATACGTGAGAATACGTCGAAACTCGTTGGAAATACGTCAGGCATACGGCACATATACGGTATCAACTCGTTATCACTACGTTGGCTGTACGTTTCCCCGTCAGCCTACGTTCATCAACGTATACCAATTTACGAGTAACGTACCACTAACGTATGTCAGCGTATGTCAACGCATATTTAACGTACCACAAACTTACCGAGAACTTATGCAGAACGTATTAAGCCCACGTTGAGTACGTCGAGAAATTTTGAGCATGCTCAATATTTTTTCGTGGTCCATATTGTCACAGCGTATCACAGCGTGCTCTTAACGTAAACGACATATCCCCAACGTACCCCTAACTTATATCAGCGTACGCCAACGTACACAAACGTATTTTTCGATATTTCGAATACGTTGGCATACGTTGAGGCGATACGTTATGGTGTGACAGGGCCTTTAGTTATTCGTTAGAAAAACGGTATGTATACGTTGGGCATTCGCTATGAGAAAGTTCAAGATGGGTTGGACGTATATGGCCGAACAGCTGACGAAGAAGCAACCTACACCCAACGTGCGAAACGTTCACACCGTCAGCGAATGCTCAACATGCTCAACATGCTCAACATGCTCAACGTAAACATAGCCATCTCTGATTGCCCCAATCCAGTGTCCATCGAGTGAGCGGAGAACAACTCTAAATGGATCAATGTAAGGCATGGTCACTGGGCTGGTGGTCAGGGGGATTCTATACATCTAACCTTCTTGAAGAGACAAACAAAACCCTTTCTGCCAAAATGCAGGGTGGGAGACCACATATTTTCCAGTGGAAGTCGGATCAAGAGGGTTCACAAATCAAACTCTCAGGTCGTGCCTCAAGTACCTCGAGCTAAACAACAAAGAGATCAAAAAGACCATAGAAGAGGTGTCTAAGACAGCCTTGAGAGCTACATACACTCTATGGCTAGAAAGAAGTAACAACATCTTTGGTAGATGGGAGTAAGTGCAAAGACCAGAAGTGCCGACAGTAATGCAGTTGGAGAGGGAGGGTCCCATGGGACAAAGCGCTTAACCCACCGCCGCCCGTCCCAAGTCGGGAGCAACTGCAGAGGCTGTAAGTTTGGACAGGATGTCAACAATCCTAGGCTTGGTATAACATCCTTTCTTCTGTGCACGTCAAATAAAGGCGTCGATGCAGACCAGGCCAGGAAGCGGCTGTACATGGCCATGGAGTTTAATGATACCTCGAACTTGTCCAATGGGTCCAAAATTCCGCCGAATGATAGTCAAATGTGCATGTGGTGTGCTTGCATCATCCCTCCTATTTGGACACGCCAATGCTCATGTAATGTCCATCAGGTAGATTCTATCGATGTAGGTTCCAAGCAGTGCCGTAGCTAGGTTTTTTCATATTGGGGGGTGGGGGGCGAAAAATGACTGGTGTGAACCAACAAGGACTTTACCAGAAAGTCAACTTTTGCGAATTGCCGCCGAATCAGAAACTTGAGAGCGGGTGGGGCGGGGCGGAGGGTTGTGACGTGGTGATAAAGGACAGTGCTAATCTCAACCGAGACGTCCAACACGACTCGACGCCACTAGTTCCAAGGGAGGGGTGCCCCCTTCAATCTTTTTGGATTATATCATTTGCAAGCCCTGAAATGAGCATGGTGAGGACCAACTGAGACAAAGTGGCATGGACATACACACATTATTGACCGGCTCTGCCCAGACCTGTGCCGGGAAGAACGTACAAAGTGGGGTGCAAAAGAAAACATAACAAAACAAATTTTAGAAAAACTTTATAATCTCGCTTTTATCCACTTGTTCTCATTCTTCTTCTTTTTTTCCCCTTTCTTTTGTGTGTGTGTGTGTGCCGGGGACCGGGAGCACGTGCCCCTGGCTACAGTGCATAATAAACTGCTCACAAAAAGTATCGAAACACTTAGAAATGATCCAATATATAACGGCTCGAAAGGGTATGCATTAATCGAAGCAAATAACCAAGTGCATAATTTTGTTCTGCGTATTTTGACACCTCAATCGATGAGATACGATGTTACGGAGCGGAGTTATTGTCATTTCAATGATCGTGGGTCCAGTTTTAAAAGTGACACTCATCCCTATTGAAAATCATAAATGTGATCATTCTAAACAGTAATGTAAACCTCTTTCTATAGGATGATTGTCACTTTTGAAACTGGACCCACGACCATTGAAATGACAATAACTCCGCTCCGCAACATCGTATCTCATCGATCGAGGTGTCAAAATACGCAGAACAAAATTATGCACTTGGTTATTTGCTTCGATTAATGCATACCCTTTTGAGCCGTTATATATTGGATCATTTCTAAGTGTTTCGATACTTTTTGTGAGCAGTTTAGTAATACGGTTGTTCAGTTTGGTGTAAATTGATTAATTATACACGGATATATTGTGGTTTGTGGATTTTGTTGTATTTTCATTTCTAAACTTTATATGAATCATCCATAGATCTGATCTAAAGCCTGCAATTGTCATTTGTAATAAAGTGTTGCTATCTACTAAAGATGGCACGTGTCTTGTTGATTTCACGTTAATTCTGCTTTATATTTTCATTTTCAAGACAATTATGTGTTTATTAAAGGAGTTTTAACTCCTTTAATACACACCCAATTGTTCGCAAGTGGCGTGCGCATGTTAAAACATGCGCACGCCACTTGCGATCAGGGACATTAATTGTCTTCAATCTCCCCCGTACTGATTGCCTCGCATTTGTTGTATATCTCATTTTGTGTCATTATTGCGACGACGGTTAAGGGTCACACACATCACATGCCCTCTTACATGGGTTTAGGTTTTTTTTATCGTTGGTCGCATGTCTTGATTTAATTAAATGATGAGCCATAAGCCTACATCTACATTGTAGAAAAGGTTTGCTATCTACTGAAGATAGCATAGAATTTATTTCACGTTTTTGCTGGATATTTTCATTTTCAAAACAATTGGTTGGGTGTTAATGTTACCCCCATTTTCATTATCGGCGCATTTTCAGAATTTCACACTCAAAGAATATGAAAGAAAAATGTTGACATTCAGCCTATTTTACCCGTATTCGGAAACTAAACATGGGGTAGATACAAGTCGGGATACAAATTAAATGTTTCGCTCCTTATAGGAAGAGTTTTATATGCATTACAACATAATATGAGTGTTTAGAAATTTGACCCTTATATGGCCCTAACATTCCTCAGCGTGCACTACGCCACTATGAGCGTGTTTCTACTGGGGCACTGCAAAGTTAACGTTTAGTTTTACCAGTAACGTTTTAATCCCCCCCCCCCCCCTTGTTTCTACACGCGAAATGTTACCGCTAAGTTTATCGATCCTAGTCGATGGGCCACGATATTTGACCTTTTGTTATACCAAAACAATGCCACCCCACCTGAAAAAGACTGCCTCACATGCATATACGTGTATACGTCCGGGTCACAGAACTTAACGTTAAGATTAAACGGGTGGCTGTTTCTACTGGGAAAGTTACCGTTAATTACCGGTAACAAACCTGGTTTGTGACGGTTTTTGCGGTTACAAAACTTACCGTTAATTACCGTTATCTGGCTGTTTCTTCTGAGGGAACTTAACGGTAATTAACGGTAAGTTGCCCAGTAGAAACAGCCAGATAACGTTAATCGGGATTGAACACACATCATTGGTTGAAAGAGGCTTGAAAAGAAACCAACCTACTGTGAGCTGCCATATATGCTATAGTATTTGATGATAAGATTATCTTACTCAAATCACTACAAGCTATTATCAATTGGCATTTACAGCAGCTTTTATTATTTGTCTCTATTCATTACTGTTTGCCAAGAATTATGGCAATTTGCAGAACAAGTTCAACACCCTTTTAACACTGTTTAAACTGGTTTTAACTACAAAAAGGTCGTTATAATCAGTGCTGATTTGTATGCGCTAAAGATCGGGGCTGGGTTTTTTGTGTGCATTGTGACATACGTGAGACGTAAACAGTGGGCATGATACTAGTTTCCTAAATGTCAAAATCCATCTATATAGAGCGCCCGTCGTAGCGGGTCGCCCAAAGAGGAAGCAGTGTGCTGTATTGTATTGAACGGGACTCTATGTGTGTTTATACTTACCCCATTATAGCTATGACCATGACATCGATATTGTACTACATTTATTCCATTGCCTATGTGAATGATTTGAAAACAATGTTAGAAGTATTACAACAATTGATATTCTCCCTATTTCTCATTTTTTGAATGACAGATCAAAATGGATCGTCGCTCTTTGCTTCACTTCGTATTAGTCATCGGCCTTCTATCTAAACGTACACATAGCACGGCTATTCCTGGATCTGAACTGGACCAATCGGAAAGCTGCAACACATGCTGTCGTGGATTGCAAGGGATTCATGGCATTCCTGGACCAGGTGGAATACCGGGATCTCCCGGCAACAATGGGTCGCCTGGCCTTGGACGTGATGGGATTCCCGGAAGAGACGGCTTATCTGGAAGGGATGCAGTGGGACTGAAAGGAGATAATGGGAGTAAGGGAGAGAAGGGAGATGCGGGGGTTGGAATTGGAGAAAGGGGACCATCGGGACCGCAAGGACCACTCGGTGAACGAGGTGAACCTGGAGCAAGGGGTATTGCTGGCCTAGTCGGTCCTATTGGTCCCGTTGGACCAATCGGTCCTATTGGTGCTGTTGGACCAATCGGTCTTGTTGGTCCTAGTGGTGTCATCGGGGAAACTGGTCGAAATGGCGCCAAAGGGGAGAGAGGCCTTCAAGGAATCAATGGAGAGCATGGACAACAGAGGCAGTCTGCTTTTAGTGTTCAGAAAACAGGAACCCAAGTAGCTACAACCTCATCAGAGATCGTAACATTTGAAGGAGCACGTATCAATGCTGGTGATGATTTTGACTTGAGTACAGATCACTTCGTTTGTCGCATTCCTGGTGTCTATTTCTTCACGTTCAACGCACATGTTACGGAAACTGCTTCTAGCATTAATCCAGATATTAAATTGGTGAAGGATGGTATTACTGTAGCACATGCGCGTTCCGAGTTGGGCAACACGCACGTTAGCAGCGCAACCATGCTTAATTTACTGAGAGGCAACCAGGTGTGGCTAAGATTTGATCAATCTGGAGAAGGTATTGTAGGCGCAGACAACAAATGTCAGTTCTCTGGTTTTCTGCTCTATGAACAGTTGTAAATATGATGATACTCTTCACCATCTGTAACATATCCTAGAGAAAAGGTGAACTCGCATATCGGGTACTTTCAGTTTCTTACTGTAAGCACACAAATATAAATTACATATCCATTTTGGGAAAAATGATGTTGAAATTCAGAAACCACTGATGAACTCTGTGTAAGATAAGGATACATAGTTCGGCAGATTTTCCCGATTAATGTAATGTGTTAACATAACTTGCCAAAATCTCAAATTCCAAAAATGTCTCTCGAATAGCATTCCGACATTATACAGTCATCACAAAAAAGTAACTGACCAGGTAATGAATGGGCTGAAAACTCTAAAAGTATAACTCCTATATCCCGCGGAACAATGGCCGCCCGATCATCCAACAACCTGGGCATGGACAGGGGAATTAGCACTACCACTGCCACTACCAGTAATCAATAATTTGCCAGTAACTGAGTCCATTCTTAGCGTGCAATATCTCAAATTAAAGAGGGGTCACTTAATATGTATATGTATGAGTTATACTTTTAGAGTTACCAGCATATTTATTACCTGGTCAGTTACTTATTTTGATGACTGTGCGTCAACCACTCAACCTTAGCATATTTTGAATTTTAAAAACAAAATATGCAAGCATCATTTACATACAGCTTTACAAAGTTCATTATTGTTAGAGTCATGATTATCTCGTGATTTAAAGATGTTTTTACCGAGAAATAATCTTATTGCTCATTTAGGAACTACGGTGTCCCAGGCAATCCACCAGTCGCGCCTTGAAAGAGGTCGTCGTGGAATCAATACTATACAGGAGACACTTTTCTGTTTCCAATTTGAACAACTCTTTTATTATATAGTTTATGTCGTTATTTCACGTTTCACTCATCAATAACTGACTCATCGTGACCGCATCATGCAGAATTAACAAAGGAGGACCTTACTCAGCAGGAAAACGACGACCGGTACGCCATCTACATGTATAACACGGCATCCACGACGCCTAAGGGACGCACCATTAGATACTCAGGGGGGAGGGGAATGGAAGTTTAAAGAACAAATAAATTGCCCACTATACAGGAAAACTAAGAAATGGTGTAAAAACTACATAATTTTACACATTTCTTGTCTTCATTTGATAGAATTTCATAATTGTTATGTAAAAAACACATTACAATTATGTTCAGTTATAAAAACATAATAATAATTCACTTAGTTATTATGTAACATTTTACTAATTATTTATGTAAAATCAAAATTTTACTAGGAAACTGTGTAAAAAATACACAACTATAATTAATTGTGGACAATTATTTAACACTAGCGGCGTACCCTCGCTACGCTCGGGCACTCGCTAGCTGAGTATTATTATCTAAATTAGATACCTTCATGATTTGTAGCAAAATGGGCATAGATAATGAGTTCAAAATTGTAGATCCCTGATTTTTTTTCTCATTTGAAATAGACTTTGTTCACAGAAATCTGTGAAATCTTTGAATCTCGGACCCAATTTCAATACCCCCATTTAGGAGGGAAACAATGTTATAGTTACCCCATTTGTTGGAAGTAGCTCTTTTTACTTCAGGCTTTTCTTCCATCTTTTCTAACTTTCATTTCATTCAGCCAGCATGCTTATAGGCTTTTTAAGCCTGGCCCGAGCATTTTCATTTTGCTTGAGCCTGGTCTCTTCAGGACCCAAGCGTGTGTCCGTACGGACCGATGGTTTAAACAAACAAACAAACAAACAAACAACCCCCCCCCCCCATAATAGTGTATACATGGTGTAGAATATAGTGTGCGGTTAGTCGTCAACATGATCAAAGCGTATATAGGCTATTGTGCAATAGCAAGAGGTCCTTGATACTCAGGTGCCCTTAATCCTAATATCGGTGCCACGGCGCCCTTAATAATCCAGGGATCTTAATAAGGCCTACCCAGAAACGCTAAATATTATTAAGTATCCCATAATAAGACATGAAATAACCACTCTGGTATAGGCCCTACCCCATACATCCTTAAAATCCAGTTGTCACAGGTAGGCCTACCCTTAATATTCCATACTCCAGGTACCCAGTGTACCCTTATAATCCAGACAGGCCTACCCACCCCATGTGTTCATACACACGTGTAGGCCTAGATTGCACAACCCCCTTCGCGGACGCCCCCCCCCCCCCCCCCCCTAAAGTTGCCAAGTCTCTCATAGAACACGCCGCCGCTGTATTAAATAAATTTAGGTCCGCGACGCCACTGGGTATTTTTAGTGGTTTTATTAAGTTTTATGGTGGGTCTTTCATAGTTGGCGGGAGGCGGGTTCTCACCATAACCACTTTGTACCCACCCAGTTCAGTGTTAAATCCATCCGTTTATTTTATTTTTCGGCCTATTGACTTAAATTATTTCTCCAGTAGGACTATTTCTGCATGCATATTTTGCTCTAACAGTTCCTTGTTTATTTATAGGCCTATCCCCCATGTATATGATATCACGGTTTTCTGGCCTATCTATGTTTTTATATAGCGCGCCCTGCCCGTGGTCCGCATTGTGGATGGGTCCGCAATGGGACTGAGGCACTGTCGTATAAACGCATTTTCCCTGTCACTATTAACACATGTCCTGGATGCAGGCCTACGGTTTGCGCCTTATACGGTTTGCGCCGGCCTTGCTCCCAGTTCCTTCAAAGGGGTCCCTGTATACCCTGGCTATATGATTGACTTTTTGTTGTTGTCTCATGAGACTCTCATCATGCCGTTTTCTTACTATAGGGTTTACACTATGAAGCAACGGATGCTTGCCGCCTTTACTCTACCATACTCCAGGTACCCAGTGTACCCTTATAATCCAGACAGGCCTACCCACCCCATGTGTTCATACACACGTGTAGGCCTAGATTGCACAACCCCCTTCGCGGACGCCCGCCCCCTCCACTATGGAGCAACGGATGCTTGCCGCCTTTACTCTACCACATAACAAACTACGCTTTGCGCCACTAACGCGTGTGCACCTACGCGTGTTCCGGTATCGCCCGATAACGCGTGCGCCGGCAATCGGCGCCCGACTACGCGGGCGCCGGCAGCAATCGCCTGAATACGCGCGCGCCGACAATCGCCCGATTACGCGAGTTGTGCGCCGGCCATCGCCATGGCGTGCTCAGCGTATACGCGGCGCGTAGCAATAACGTAGCAACGGGCTAAAAAAGCCCAAATATCACAAAATCTAACCCAAAATAAGAAAATCAAACATAAACTGGTTCGTCGTGGAACCCATACGCACCCCCACAGAAAATTTGAAGTCAATCGAAGATTCGGAAAGGGGAGAACATCTCCGTACAAGAATGGGCAACTCCGTATTATATATAAGATGATGGCTGCCCAATCCATTGTTATACCGTTCCGGTTGGTTCATTGCATATACTCTATAATTATGTTGAAGTGTCTAGTTATTTGGTTGCCGTTCTGGCTACTTGAAAATACTATTATTCCCTTGAGCAGTCATTATTATTATTATTATTCCGTGTATTGTTTTGAGTTGAATGGTTGTCAGTCATGTCACATTGCAAATCAAATAGTTTCTCGATCGATTTAATACTGTGGAATTCTTAAAGTCAGGAATTATGTTAACAAACGAAATGTGGGGTTCTTTATAAAGAACCTGAATCAACAATGTCTATCAATATAAAAATGATGTAAAAAACGGGATAAAAACACATACAAAAAACCAATACAAAACTATAGTGGTTCTCGGGTTTCGCGGTTTGTAGGTTTCGCGGATTTGGTGGTTGACAATCTGGCGGTTATTGTTCGAGTGCAATTTTGGGGAAATTCGTTTGTTGTAGTTGTTTTAACATTATACAGGGTGTATCAGAAAGAACTGTACCGTGTTTCGAAAATACATACAAAATACAAAATGATTATTATAGGAAACATGTTTACCTTTATATTGCAGGTGTTTAAATTTAAAACAATAATAGTTTTGTATTTTTTTATGTATTTTAGAAACACGGTACAGTTCTTTCTGATACACCCTGTATGTTAGGGTCTTACCAGAACCATGGAGGACGGACGGAGATTAACAACATGGAATGAGTACAAATATGAGGTAATCACCCATAACTCAATTCGTCAAAATGCTACTTAAGTACACAGGATTTAGGAGGGCGCGGCGCGCGCCCATACCCCCTTATTTTTTAAACGGCGCCTTTTTGACAGGGCGCCTGCGCCCCTCTTATTTTCGACAGGGCGACTCAGTTTTGACAGGGCGAAAACGTGTAAAATCGTGTAAAATCATGTAATAACGTGTAAACCCGTGTTAATGTTAATTTAAATGTTAGGTTACAAATTGTTAGATATATTTTGGTTGAAGATGTTTGTAATAAATATGAATATGGTCCTCGAAAATGCTATTTAAGTGTTCGGAAATAGGTAAACTTTCCTTTATAGAAATTGAAGGTTTGCTTTGTAAATGCGGACACCAACATTTATTAAAGGATTACAAAGGACATGGGACTTGATCATGTATAAGTTGGTGCATTCTCTATCGTAGGGTCTTTTGATAATAATCCATCAAATCATACTTACTTGAAGGAATGAAGTTGAAGACGATATTCCTGATATGTTCATGTTGGCTTATATTGGATTTCTATTATTTTGGCAAGGAAAGTATAGATTATATATAGGAATGACGCTATATATAGCACTTGCTTAATAATGATTCAAAAGGGTATCTATCCGTCATTGATATTCTTGATACTTGTAATTTCAAAGCTGATAATATTTAATATATTTATGAAAATAAGTAATGAGAATTTTTCTTGATGAGAAGATTATTTTGCATGGAAAAGGATACACTAATAAAAATATACAATTCTTGGGATTACAATCTTATATTGATATTTAATTAATTAATTAATATTGTGAAAGACAGACCATCCTAAATTATTGAGCACATTGAGGGCATTTAAAAGAAATATCGTGGCTAAGTATGGTTACGAACGATATTTGACAAGAAAGCATGCTTTTTAGGACAATCTTGCAAACATATCATATGAAATGTTAAAATCACAATACAAACTGAAATATCTATCTGCATAAAGGTGATGATTAAATTTAGGTTTAGCCGGAGTCATAACGCTTTGGACAATTTCGAAATAGTCAAGCAAGTGCTGTTTGAACCTGGAGGTGATTTTTCACAAGTATCTATACTTGTTTTGGTGAGTCTGTCTGTCTGTTTGTCAATGTGTCATTCTGTCTGTCCGTCATGCTGTCTGTGTGTATGTATGTGTGTCTGTCCAATGCCTCCTAGTACATATTCCTGCCCATCTGCCCATGCCCCCCCCCCCCGGTGTTAAGCACATATATCGTTCAATTACTTGAGGGTCACTACTCGGGGGGGGGGGGTTTAGTGTGCCCCCTGTCAAATAAATCCTGCGTGCATGCTACTGTGGAATCATGCATTTTATGACGGCAACTACGGTATTTATTTGTAACATCAATATTTCCAAGTTGGGCCTAAGACATACTACTGTAGTATATTCAGGGTTCGAATTCAATCATTTTTTTTGCATAGCAGTTTGTGCTATGCAAATATATTTTTGTATAGCAGTTTCCACATTTTGCATAGCAGGTATTTTGCTATGCAAAATTTGTTTTGTATAGCAAGTACACAATTTTGGATAGCAGGGTTTTTTTTGTGTGTGTACGAGCACATGCTCTGGTGGTAAGTGCAAACTTACAGATTGAAGGTAAACCCTAAAACATAATGCGCATTTCAACTTCACCACCTTTTCATTGTTCCAACTGCCAACTCGTGAAACTAGGATGTGCCCGCCATGGGTTTTGGCACTTTTGAGAAGCTTTTTTCAATTACCCTTACTTTGATGGTCAAGAAAAAATATTTATATTTAACAAGTTATGAGCATTTAAACATTTCCTTTAACATAGGCTTTCAATTGAAAAAGTCACGACTTGCGAATCCTCCTGGCTGGGAGATCAACTAAATGAGGTCAAAGGTCACATAGGGGTCATGTTCCCCAGTGTTCATGTTACTTATCTCCAAGTTTGAGGTCAATCAGGCAACTTTTACAATGTGACCTCTGGATGACCTTTGACCTCAGATGACCTCTAATTTATTTTAGACATGTTCAACCGGTGTTCATATTTCTTTTCTCCAAGTTTTGAGTCAATCGGGCAACTTTTACGATTTGACCCCTGGATGACCTTTGACCTCAGATGACCTATGAAAATTAGACCCAAAAAAATGTTCACCCGGTATTCATGTTTCTTTTCTCCAAGTTTGAAGTCAATCGGGCAATTTTTACGATTTGACCTCTGGATGACCTTTGACCTCGGATGACCTCTTATTTATTTTAGACATGTTCACCCGGTGTTCATGTTTCTTTTCTCCAAGTTTGAAGTCAATCGGGCAACTTTTACGATTTGACCCCTGGATGACCTTTGACCTCAGATGACCTATGAAAATTAGACCCCAGAAAATGTTCACCCGGTATTCATGTTTCTTTTCTCCAAGTTTGAAGTCAATCGGGCAATTTTTACGATTAGACCTCTGGATGACCTTTGACCTCAGATGACCTCGGATGACCTCTTATTTATTGTAGACATGTTCACCCGGTGTTCATGTTTCTTTTCTCCAAGTTTGAAGTCAATCGGGCAACTTTTACGATTTGACCCCTGGATGACCTTTGACCTCAGATGACCTATGAAAATTAGACCTAAAAAAATGTTCACCCGGTATTCATGTTTCTTTTCTCCAAGTTTGAAGTCAATCGGGCAATTTTTACGATTTGACCTCTGGATGACCTTTGATCTCAGATGACCTCGGATGACCTCTTATTTATTTTAGACATGTTCACCCGGTGTTCATGTTTCTTTTCTCCAAGTTTGAAGTCAATCGGGCAACTTTTACGATTTGACCCCTGGATGACCTTTGACCTCTATGTAAATTAGACCCCCAAAAAAGCTTTTTTAGCACTTTTTGGTCAAAATTTTCAAAAGTAAGGCCTAAAATAAAAATTTAAAAATACTGCTCCTAGAGTTTTGTCTTAACATGGTTTCTAGCAAATTTCAGCATTTTTAACTCAAAATTGACTTTTGTAGCCTGTCCAAGAATTTTTTTACCAAAAAAGTGATTTGTTGCCATTTTGTCAACAATCGACATTTTTAGTGAAATTTGATATCAAAAATGGAATCTCTGACTCATTTCCATTCCATAAATGTATACTTTTACATTCATCACAGTTATAGTTTAAAAGTTACGGCGCTCTCTATTTTTCACATTTTTGGGGTTGACACCAACCTTAACTTCCTTTGTGATTTTCTCCAAAAAAAAATCAACATTTTTGGTTTAAATTGACGCTAAATTTTGATTCTCTGATCCATTTCCTTTACAAAAATGTATACTTTTATATGCATTTGATTAATAGTTAAATAATCACAGCACTCACAAAAATAAAATAAAATAAAAAATAAAAAACTTCCGTGTAGGTGAAATTTTATATATATACTTTTTTTTTACATTTTACCCATAATCCCTAGTTCACATTTTGCGACATCCGACGGGTTTTCACAGATCGCATTACATATGAATTACCATATTTTGAAATCTTTATACGGACCCACCTTTTACTATAATGGGTCCTTAAATATATGGAGACATGTTTGAGATTACGGATAATCTGCAACTACTACTTGACTATGCTTAAGACGTAAACCTCACTAACTCATCAACCAACTACTGCCTGATTTGACTAAGAATATAACTCGGCTAGTAATGCATGAACCTAACATCGGCAGGTTGAATTGTCCACCACTTTAATATTCATGAGTTTAGCGCGCCTGTTCTTACTGTATCATTCGCATTTTAACTGCGTCATGGCGTAAGCCGAAATGCGCCGCGAATTTGAAACAGGTGCGGCTTGCTTGCGTAGGCTTACAGTTTGCCATTTCCCCCTTTTATCTAAACCCTATGAAATATAAAACAGGATTATTTTGTTGACGTTTGAGGCAACGGTTTATATCTCGAGTTCGAGAAGGACAGATTTTGGGCACAAGTGGAGAAGAAAAGATTTCAAACCCATTTGGTGCGATCTGGGGCATACTTTTGACCAATATTTTATTGGAAAGCCACCACTTCATTTCCAATCAATATTTTGGATTTATCAATGCAAGAAAAAAGTATAGATGGTTGAAAAAACGCGGACAGGGAGGAATCAGAGGGGGGTGTGCCCCCTCAGAATTGGGTGGTGGGTTTTTTTCTTCAATTTTCGAACCATTTGGTGCGATTTGATGTGTACTTTTGACCGATATTTTATTGAAACGCCATCACTTTAGTTACAATCAATATTGGCTTTTTAACTTTGTGAGAAACAAGTTGTGTACATATAGCCTATATATATATATATTCTTGATTTAAAATTGTTATGCTAAAAAACTTTAGGTTTAAAAAAGCATATCGAATCATTATAAGAGCTATTGTTATAGTTACCTCCAAAATATCACATTTCTCGACAACGTACGCGTAGGCCTATACAGGGTGTCTCAAAAAAAACCGTGCACGTGTTTACCCAGCTTATTGACTGTGAACTTATAGAATTTGGTGTAACAATTGTATACACATTGATAGCCATAACGGTTAGCTTTCATATTCCGTTTATTTCATCTGATTTGGTTTTGTCAATCTTGAGATATGACCAATTAACTAAAGCTACCTAAAGTCGACGTTGTGCCACTTTACAGTTTGCAATGAATAGAAGGGTTACTCCGGAGATGGGGGTTGTTACCACCGGGGTTACCACCCTCTAACAAAATCCAATCCGAAATGCAGTGTATGCTTATTTGGGTACCATGTTATAGCTAGAGGTTCCCTCTATCCATACATACTAAACAAGTACAAACATCCCACGCATGACGTCACAATGACGTCACCAAACATGGCCGACCTCAAAATCCCGCCGTATTCGATGGACAGTGAAATATCATAGAAATCTTCGCCAAAAAAGTTCTAAATATCAGAATTTCACCCGGTATTTTGCTTATAAGTGATGGAAATGGTGTTTCTAACATAGGCCCATGCTAAAATATTTCAGGAACATTCAATACAAATATTTTTCAAAATGGCGATTTAATTTTTTTTTTGTAAGGTGGCAACCACCCCCCTACTATCGGACTTTGACGGCTTACCCTACCCCCGGGTAAGGTGGCAGCCTCAATTTGTTTTCGTCAAAGTGAGCGCAGGAAATGTAAAAGCGATCACCTAGACGCCCTAGGTCACTGTTTTTTGCGTTCTAGCGCAATCGGCGATCACCCTCCCTTAAGAGGACGAGGGTTTTAATGCTTATCTTAAGCATTCTTTCCGTAAAAGTGGCACAACTTCGATTTTAGGTAGCTTTAGTTAATTGATCATATCTTATTCTTAGGATTTTTAAAACCAAATTAGATGAAATAAACAGCATATGAAAGCTAAGTGTTTGGTCTATCAATATGTATACAATTGTTACACCAAATTTTAGAAGTTCATGGTCAATAAGTTGGGTAAACACGTGCACGGGGTTTTTTTAGACACCCTGTATATCCCGACCGACGTCCAAACTCCAAACTTCTCTTATGTCCCTCGCATGCCTCCCCGACAGCCTTTTCATCATATCCCCTTTTCTTTTTCTTTTGTCCCCTCTTCTTCCTTTATCTTTCCCTTTCCTTTTTTCTTTTTCTTTTCCTTTCCCCTTTTTTTCTTTTCCTTTTTTTTTGGTAGAGGGGGCGGGCCCGTAGTCCCCCCTGTACCCGCGCCTGATTTGCGCACGCAATTTATATCTCTGATTTTTGATACCGATTATTAACTTTGAATTAGCAAATATAAAGGCACCTGGTCAGGACATTATTGTGTTCGGTGTATCTTACTTTATAATTGTAATTGTAGGATTTAATCATGCAAAAATATCCCTTTATGTAAAACTTCATATTGCTTCTTATAAGTCTTGGGTTTACAGGTTACGTTTTTTCTGTGTGTTTCTATAATGGTCTTATAACGTTATAAAACTAAAAATGGGTGACATAAGACATGAGTTACGCGCCTTCGGGTATATATAATAATATAAATCGTATCGTGATCATATGAGGACATTAAAACCCACTTAACTTGCCTTTAAATTATAAAAGTACCTCTCATTTATAAATTCACATCGGGTAACCCCCTTCGAATTGACAATCGAAAGGCAATTGAAAGGATGACGTAAACAGTGCGATTTATAGAACGTTATTTGACCGGGGAATTTGTTCTTAATATTTTCTAGTTTCGATTTATGATACAAATAAAAGCCATAGAAGTAACTCTCATTGAGAAATTTACATCGGGTAACCCCCTTCGAATTGACAATCGAAACACAATTGGAAAGATGTTGTAAACAGTGCGATTTATATAATGTTATTTGACCGGGGAATTTTTTCTCTCAATATTTTCTAGTTTCGATTGATGATCCAAACAAGAGTCATATAAGTACCTCTCATTGAGAAATTCACATCGGGTAACCCCCTTCGAATTGACAATCGAAACACAATTGGAAAGATGTTGTAAACAGTGTGATTTATAGAATGTTATTTGACCGCGGGATTTTTTCTCTCAATAATTTCTAGTTTCGATTGATGATACAAACAAGAGTCATAAAAGTACCATTGAGAAATTCACATCGGGTAACCCCCTTCGAAATGCCAATCGCAATCACCCTTCCCATTGTGTTGCAATGTCATTTATAGAAAATTGCAAAACCGGGGATTTTTTCAATCTGTTCTAGTTTCGATTGATGAGGCAAACAAGAGTAGATTCATTCTGCAAATTCAGAGTAAACCGCCATTTTGATACTTCAAGTGATAGCTGGTGGATCAATCATTGCCCAAGCAGCGTCGTGTTTGTCTCACATATCCAGGTGAAAACCTGTTCACACTTCACTGGGTGTTATTCTTAATTGCCGACTTAAAGCAGGATTGATATCAGGTAAGAATAACATTGTGACGTTAATTGTGCAAAATAACACAACATCAGAAATCAATTTATCTTAAAATTATTTTCAGTGGGTTTTTTTATATGTATCCAAACTATTGCCGGACAACGAAGCACGGCCGGACTCGGACATTAGGAGAAACAGTCTTTGTCAGTATTGGGCGTGGTTTAATATGTAAAACAATAATATCCGTCAATGTCATTGGTTTAATTGTTAATTTGTTGAATGCGCGCTATATCTTATAAGCCGATAGTGCATATATTTGGATATGGCTTAAATCATACCTTTAGTGCATAATGAGTCAATCGCGCCCTACACAAAGGTAATTTATTAGACTAGGTCTGTCACATAGTAGCGAATAGAGCTAATAACTGAATTTATTTTCTTCAAAATTTGGCAAAGGCCTACGCTCAAATTATCGGCCAAAATTTGTTTCCACGCGGCTATAAGTTTTACAATATACAAAATAGAATTTTCAGAAACATTTCCCAAATTTCAGGGTCTATCTCAAGGATTACTGGACCGATACTTGGCATGTTGGTACTTATTTCAATGCATTTCTCATGGTGATTTCAAATATGGTAATGTAATTCAACAATTTTAACACTTTTGAAACATTTTGTGCAATTTTGGAATGTCGTGGGCAGCTGCCCGCCGCGTGGAAAGTGTTAAGGCCCTGTCACACCATAGCGTATGGCCTGAACGTGGCCTGAACGTGGCCTGAACGTATGCCGACGTATTCAAAAATAGCTCGAAAATTGTCAGAGTCCAAGAACGTCCAACTTCCCAAAGAATTGCGTAGGAAAAGTCGACATCGGTGATGGAATGGACGTATCCATAGCGTATCCATAGCGTATTGAACGTATACATAGCGTATGACTAACGTATTGATAGCGTATCACTAACTTATAACAAACTTATGACAGCGTATCACAGCGTATGCGATCGGCGAGCGTATGACCAACGTATGCTTAACGTATGTCTGCCGTGTTCGACGTATCCTCAGCGTATCCTCGGCGTACAACGAACACGTGACTTATGCCGCTGCAGAAATTGAGTTTCGTACACGGCGGGACAAGTGTTGCCAGTTCAAGTAAACGCAGCCTAGATGATAACTATTAAAATATCTAGAAGGGTAAATCTATAGGTCCAACCTATAACTTACGACGAGTAACGTACCTCTAACGTATGTCAACGTATGTCTAACGTATGTCAGCGTTTGTAAACGTATGTCTAACGTACAACGAACCTATCGGGAACTTATGCAGAACGTAAGTTAAGCACACGTTTAGTACGTCGAGAAATGTTGAACATGCTCAATAATTTTTCGCGGGCTCGACGTGTTCCAAATTTTCACAACGTATCACAGCGTGCTCTTAACGTAAACGACGTATCCCCAACTTACCCCTAACTTGTATCAGCGTATACCAACGTACACAAACGTATTTTTCGATATTTCGCATACGTTGGCATACGTTGAGGCAATACGTTATGGTGTGACAGGGCCTTGTACGTTGGTGTACGCTGATATAAGTTAGGGGTACGTTTG
Source organism: Ophiura sarsii (assembly GCA_035610835.1). Lineage (NCBI taxonomy): Eukaryota > Metazoa > Echinodermata > Ophiuroidea > Amphilepidida > Ophiuridae > Ophiura > Ophiura sarsii. Next base: position 33,133,673 of record CM069452.1, read on the forward strand.
GGATACGTCGTTTACGTTAAGAGCACGCTGTGATACGCTGTGACAATTTGGAACACGTCGAGCCCGCGAAAAAATATTGAGCATGCTCAAAATTTCTCGACGTACTCAACGTGTGCTTAATACGTTCTGCATAAGTTCCCGGTAAGTTTGTGGTACGTTAAATATACGTTGACATACGCGGACATACGTTAGTGGTACGTTACTCGTACGTTACTCGTAAGTTGGTATACGTTGATGAACGTAGGCTGACGGGGAAACGTACAGCCAACGTAGTGATAACGAGTTGATAACGAATATGTGCCGTATGTCTAACGTATGCCTGACGTATTTCCAACGAGTTTCGACGTATTCTCACGTATTCACCTTATGCCGGGCGATCATGTAAGGCCCTGTCACGTATCCATAGCGTATCCATAGCGTATTGAACGTACACAGAAAAAAAATACCGAGTCATTTGACTCACTTCGACAATTTTGGAATGAGTCATCAATAAGTTGACTCATTTGCTGAGTCAATTGACTCATTTTAAGTGAGTCACATACACATTGACTCACTTATTGCACTAAGTGTATCATAGTTGACTCACGCATAATCTGTTAATGAGTCAAATTTCAGGTGACTCAGTACAGTATTGCCAGATTGACTCACTTGTCAGGGAAAGATGAGTCAAGATCGACTTTTGACTCATTCATAAAAATAATGAGTCAAATACGAAATGAAAGCGAGGCTGTTTTTATTTATTAGATCTGCCATTTTGTTTTGCACATGGACTGGTGACTATATAGCGTATGTTGATGATGTTAGTGATTGAAGACACAAATTTTTTTTCTTCTTTTTTTTCTTTTGGACTTCTTTATTATTAAACACTGCATAGACTCATAAGTAATATGTGGAATTTCTGGAGCTGATAGAACAGTAACTTTTTTGCATTTGGCGGTGTTTTTACCTTCAGTAAGCTTACAGTGGTGGACCTTCGTCGTTACACTGCAGTAAGCTTATGGCTGTATTTAACTTCATTATTTGTTGGACTTAGTGCCTGCTTAATAATGGGCAACATACAGTTTCTACAGAAACTAACACTTTTCGGGGATCACCGCCCATGTTTGTGATAGTCTTTAATTGTCACAAAACAATGCTATTCTGAGGCTCAACTGAAAATTCCAGTCTGAGTCAGTTGACTCATCCAACCTGAGTCAATTGACTCAGTAAAACGTCCAAGTGTCTCAGTACACGGACAAACAAAAGACTCATAAAAATACGTTGGCGTACGTTGGTGTACGCTGATACAAGTTAGGGGTAAGTTGGGGATACGTCGTTTACGTTAAAAGCACGCTGTGATACGTTGTGAAAATTTGGAACACGTCGAGCCCGCGAAAAATTATTGAGCATGTTCAAAATTTCTCGACGTACTCAACGTGTGCTTAACTTATGTTCTGCATAAGTTCCCGATAGGTTCGTTGTACGTTAGACATACGTTTACAAACGCTGACATACGTTAGACATACGTTGACATACGCTGACATACGTTAGAGGTACGTTACTCGTCGTAAGTTATAGGTTGGACCTATAGATTTACCCTTCTAGATATTTTAATAGTTATCATCTAGGCTGCGTTTACTTGAACTGGCAACACTTGTCCCGCCGTGTACGAAACTCAATTTCTGCAGCGGCATAAGTCACGTGTTCGTTGTACGCCGAGGATACGCTGAGGATACGTCGAGAACGGCAGAAATACGCTTCGAATACGTTAAGCATATGTTACGCTATGTATACGTTTAATACGCTATGGATACGCTATGGATACGTCCATTTCATCACCGATGTCGACTTTTCCTACGCAATTCGTTGGGAAGTTGGAAGTTCTTGGACGTTCTTGGACTCTGACAATTTTCGAGCTATTTTTTGAATACGTCGGCATACGTTCAGGCTACGTTCAGGCCATACGCTATGGTGTGACAGGGCCTTTAGCGTATCGCCTGAACGTATGCCGACGTATACCAAAAAAAAATCGTATACTCGAAAATTGTCAGAGTCCAAGAACGTCCAACTTCCCAACGAATTGCAATATTTTGGTTTTTATCAATGCTAGATAGCTATATACGAGGGTCATTCAATAAGTTCTACCTCCTCACTCATAACATCGCTAATATGAATGTCAGCCTCATGACATTTGTCATGATTATACCTCTGAATCATAGCTACACATTTATAGTAAATGCTAATTGATACCTCACTTTTGTCATGATGCAATTAAAGCCAGAGAGAGATTTTGGACAACGGACACGGAAAATTACCCCGAAGATAAATACATGTTTTTTCGTTATCTCTCCGTATTGTATGATTAGGTATAACGCCCGATTTAAATACTGAAAATAGAAAACAATGGATGATTTCTGAATATAATGTTATACTATCATGTATAAATCAGATTGTAGGCAATATTAACCTTTGTAGCTTGCAAATCGTATAATATCAACTCGAATGTATTGACACGCCTTTAGCATACTGGAATACTGATATTCAGTCAAATGTTCGTTGTTGCAAGTCAAGTTACAGTGATACCTCGAATGTTAAATCTTAACATGTTAGTAACTTTATCAGTTTTCTTTATATGCAACATTTAGAATAGTAAATCAGGTAGTCAGTGATAGAAAAATATATCTTCGATAGACGTGAAATATATCCATTTAGTCCTGTATAAAGAAGATCTCTTAGTTCCTATGAAAACCAAATATGACTTTTGCAGCGGTTCTCTAGAGTAGGGTTAAAATTGATGGCTGTCCTGGTCTGGTTCTGGCTAATTAGAGAGCATTTTCCGCCAAGAAATCATTCTCTTGTATTGTTTAAAGTCTGTTCAAGAGATATTTGTAACTTAGAACGATTGTAATTGATCGATAGGTACATTTTGTCTCTTAGAATTGGCCAAATTAATAGCACTTAGGAGACATTTGGCGGTTTTTTACCCGTTTCCGTCACACTAAATGGAAGTTTGGTTTTTATTGCATATCCCGAAAAGTACAATGAGTATTCAGACCAATCTACTATTAATTTGTAGCTGAGATTCAATTGTTGAATATTTCATACAACTGGCTTGTATAATAGCAAAGTTATGAGGTAGGAGGTAGAACTTATTGAATGACCCTCGTATATTCAGCCGACGTACATCAACGTATACCAACTTACGAGTAACGTACATCTAACGTATGTCAGCGTATGTCAACGTATGTCTAACGTACGACGAACGTACAGGGAACTTATGCAGAACGTATTAAGCACACGTTGAGTACGCCGAGAAATTATGAACATGCTCAATCATTTTTCGCGGGCTCGACGTGTTCCAAATTGTCACAGCGTATCACAGCGTGCTCTTAACGTAAACGACGTATCCCCAACTTACCCCTAACTTATATCAGCGTACACCAACGTACACCAACGTATTTTTGATATTCTCGCATACGTTGGCATACGTTCAGGCGATACGCCATGGTGTGACAGGGCCTCAAGATGGACGCCTGGTGAAAGTTGATGTACGTCGGAATAAGTTGTTTATTCGTTGGCCATTCGTTAGTTATTCGTTAGAAAAACGCTATGTATACGTTGGCTTTCGCTATGACAAAGTTCCAGATGTGTTGGACGTATATGGCCGAACAGCTGACGAAGAAGCAACACACCCAACGTTGGGGATACATCGTTTACGTTAAGAGCACGCTGTGTGATACGCTGTGAAAATTTGGAACACGCCGAGCCCGCGAAAAGTTATTGAGCATGTTCAAAATTTCTCGGCGTACTCAACGTGTGCTTTAATACGTTTCCCGGTACGTTCGTGGTAGACATACGCTGACATACGATAGAGGTAAGTTACTCGTAAGTTGTACGTCGGCTGAAAATAGCTATCTAGCATTGATAAAAACCAAAATATTGCAATTTGTTGGGAAGTTCGAGCTATTTTTTTTATACGTCGGCATACGTTTAGGCCATACGCCATGGTGTGACAGAGCCTTTACGTTAAGATCACGCTGTGATACGCTGTGAAAATTTGGAACACGTCGAGCCACGAAAAATTATTGAGCATGTTCAACATTTCTCGGCGTACTCAACGTGTACTTGATACGTTCTGCATAAGTTCCCGGTACGTTCGTGGTACGTTAGACATACGTTAGAGATACATTACTCTTAAGTTGGTATACGTTGGTGTACGTCGGCTGAAAATAGCTATCTAGCATTGATAAAAACCAAAATATTGCAATTTGTTGGGAAGTTGGATATTCTTGGACTCTGCCAATTTTCGAGCTATTTTTTGTATACGTCGGCATACGTTCAGGCGATACGCCATGGTGTGACAGGGCCTTAAGATGGACGCCTGGTGAAAGTTGATGTACGTCGGAATAAGTTGTGTATTCGTTGGCCATTTGTTAGTTATTCGTTAGAAAAACGCTATGTATACGTTGGGGATTTGCTATGAGAAAGTTCCAGAGGGTTGGACGTATATGGCCGAACAGCTGACGAAGAAGCAACACACCCAACGTGCGAAACGTTCACACAGCGAATGTTCAACATGCTCAACATGCTCAACGTAAACATATGGCGTGTTACAATCACCGTCTTTGTTAAAACCTTTATCTAGACCCCAGCGCACCTCTGCGAATTACAATTACAGTTTCTTCTCGTAATTTTCTCTTCGATTTTTATCATATTTGAAGTTGTTCAATTGAAAGGCTTAACACACTTTCTTTTTAACAATGACAAACACAGACCTTCTTGAAGAGACAAACAAAACCCTTTCTTTCTGAAGTATATTAACCTCGAAATTGTCCAATGGGTGCAAAATTCCGCCGAATAATATTCAAAGGTGCATGTGGTGTGCGTGCACCATCCCTCCCATTTGGACACGCCAATGCTCATGTAATGTCCATCAGATAGATTCTATCTCTGTAGGTTCCAAGCAGTGCCGTAGCTATATTTTTTTATTTGGGGGGGGGGGGGCGAAAAATGACTGATTTGAACCAACAAGGACTTTATCAGAAAGTCAACTTTTGCGAATTGCCGCCGAATCAGAAACTTGAGAGCGGGTGGGGGCGGGACGGAGGGTTGTGACGTGGTGATAAAGGACAGTGCTAATCTCAACCGAGACGTCCAACACGACTCGACGCCACTAGTTCCAAGGGAGAGGTGCCCCCTTCAACCTTTTTGGATTATATCATTTGCAAGCCCTGACATGAGGGACCTGCATGGTGAGGACCAACTGAGACAAAGTTGCAGGGACATACACACATGTATTGACCGGCTCTGCCCAGACCTGTGCCGGGAAGAACGTACAAAGTGGGGAGCAAAAGAAAACATAACAAAACAAATTTTAGAAAAACTTTATCATCTCTCTTTTATCCACTTGTTCTCATTCTTCTTCTTTTTTTCCTTCTTTTTTTCCTTCTTTTTTTGTGTGTGTGCCGGGGACCGGGAGCACGTGCCCCTGGCCACAGTGCATAATAGTAATACGGTTGTTCAGTTTGGTGTACATTAATTAATTATACACGGATATTTTGTGGTTTGTGGATTTTGTTGTATTTTTATTCCTAAACTTCATGAATCATCCATAGATCCGATCTAAAACCTGCAATTATCATTTGTAATAAAGTGTTGCTACTACTGAAGATAGCACGTGTCTTGTTGATTTCACGTTAATTCTGCTTTATATTTTCATTTTCAAAACAATTGGGTGTGTATAAAGGAGTTTAACTCCTTTAAGACATTAAAGAAATACGTTAATATTAAACGGGTGGCTGTTTCTACTGGGAAAGTTACCGTTCATTTCCTGGTTTGTGAAGGTTTTTGCGGTTACAAAACTTACCGTTAATTACCGTTATATGGCTGTTTCTACTGGGGAACTTAACGGTAATTTACGGTACGTTGCCCAGTAGAAACAGACAGATAACGTAAATCGGGATTGAACACACATCAATGGTTGAAAGAGGCTAGAAAAGAAACCAATGAGCTGCCATATGCTATAGTATTTGATGATAAGATTATTTTACTCTAATCCCTACAAGCTATTATCAATTGGCATTTACAGCAGCTTTTATTATCTGTCTCTATTCATTACTGTTTGCCAAGAATGATGGCAATTTGCAGAACAAGTTCAAAACCTTTTTAACACTGTTTAAACTGGTTTTAACAGCATAAAGGTCGTAATAATCAGTGCTGATTTGTATGCACTAAAGATAGGGGCTGGTATTTTTGTGTGCATTGTGACATACGTGAGACGTAAACAGTGGGCATGATACTAGTTTCCTAAATGTCAAAATCCATCTTATGAGCGCCCGTCGTAGCGGGTCGCCCAAAAAGGAAGCAGTGTGCTGTATTGTATTGAACGGGACTCTACATGTATGTGTGTTTATACCTACCCCATTATAGCTATGACCATGCCATCGATATTGTACTACATTTATTCCAATGCCTATGTGAATGATTTGAAAACAATTTTAGAAGTATTACAACAATTGATATTCTTCCTATTTCTCATTTTTTGAATGACAGATCAAAATGGATCGTCGCTCTTTGCTTCACTTCGTATTAGTCATCGGCCTCCTATCTAAACGTACACATAGCACGGCTATTCCAGGATCTGAACTGGACCAATCGGAAAGCTGCAACGCATGTTGTCGGGGATTGCAAGGGATTAATGGCATTCCTGGACCAGGTGGAATACCCGGATCTCCCGGCAACAATGGGTCGCCTGGCCTTGGACGTGATGGGATTCCCGGAAGAGATGGCTTATCTGGAAGGGATGCAGTGGGACTGAAAGGAGATAATGGGAGTAAGGGAGATAAGGGAGATGCGGGGGTTGGAATTGGAGAAAGGGGACCACCGGGACCTCAAGGACCACTCGGTGAACGAGGTGAACCTGGAGCAAGAGGTCTTGCTGGTAAAGTCGGTCCTATTGGTCCCGTTGGACCAATCGGTCTTGTTGGTCCTAGGGGTGCCATCGGGGAAACTGGTCGAAATGGCGCTAAAGGGGAGAGAGGCCTCCAAGGAATCAACGGAGAGCATGGACAACAAAGGCAGTCTGCTTTTAGTGTTCAGAAAACAGGAACCCAAGTAGCGGCAGCCAGAGATGAGATCGTAACATTTGAAGAAGCACGTATCAATGCTGGTGATGATTTTAACTTGAGTACAGATCGCTTCGTTTGTCGCATTCCTGGTGTCTATTTCTTCACGTTCAACGCACATGTTACGGAAACTGATTCGACCAAAAATCCAGATATCATATTGGTGAAGGATGGTATCACTGTAGCACATGCACGTTCCGAGCTGGGCAATACGCACGTTAGCAGCGCAACCATGCTTAATTTACTGAGAGGCAACCAGGTGTGGCTAAGATTGTCTAATGTTGGAGAAGGTATTAACGGCGCAGACGACAAATGTCAGTTCTCTGGTTTTCTGCTCTATGAAGAGTTGTAAATATGATGATACTCTTCACCATCTGTAACATATCCTAGAGAAAAGAGGAACTCGCATATCGGGTACTTTCAGTTTCTTATACTGTATAAGCACACAAATATAAAGTACATATTTATCCATTTTGGGAAAAAGGATGTTAAAATTCAGAAACCACTGATGAAATCTTTGTAAGATAAGGGGTATTTTCAAGTTTCCATGTGGTATTATTAGGCATAGCACAATGCACAGAACACACACAGAGTCTGCCACACAACAACATGAAGGGGTGTGTTGCAAAAGGGCCTACATCCACTTCTACCTGTTAATCATTTTGGTCAGAAGTCACAAACTGGTCAAAAAAAAAGTTTCACTTCTAATAATGTTGAGAAATGCACCAATTCTGATTAAACGGGACAAAACTTAAGTTTTACATACTTAATCACCAAAACTTAAGATTCAAGGTTTTTTATTTTTGCAAAAAAAATCAAATTATACAGGGTGTGTACAAATTTTTACAGGGTGGAACATAAAAAAATTGATCGTTTTTGCTCCTCACAAAATAGTTTGATAGTTTGTACAATTAGGGTTTAGCTGAAAATAGTCACCAAAATCAGAACAACCGCAGAAGGTGCTACCAAATTTGCTAAGAATCATTTGCCCAAAATGTACACAGGAAAAGTACAGGGTGTCTAAAATGATGATGAAATAATGCATAAAATGAATGTTTGTATATAATATTCTATGAAATTTAGTTTGCATGGACCATTTAATTTAAAAGAAAATGGTTATCAAAATGAACTACATGAATATCGTTAAAGTTCCTTTTATTTTGAATACAGGGTGGTCCAAAATAGGTCTAAATAGCAAATTTTTCATAAATCTATGAACAATTCTGTGAAGAAACACTTCTGGCTTTTTTAGTTAAATGTTTTACTACCCAGGGTAGAAAAGGACTGAAGAGTCACACAAATGAAATAGAGAGACTGCGATTTGGCCATTGTTTAATCAATAAAATGAATAAAACTGTGTATTTTTTACATTAAAACACTCCCTGAATTGAACATCATATTCTAGTAGAGAATGTCTAGATAACAATTCAATATTAGTATTCATAGTAGCAGGCACATGTTATTAACACATATGAGAAGTTTGAAAACTTTCCTATGTATACTTTTAAAATGGCATCAATTTCAAAAGTTCTAGTTTCCCGCTATTTTGTGTACAAACCTATGGGCGCCTCATCCACCGGCTCCTCATCCACCGCTCCCACCCTTGACTCACTCGACGTTTAGATTGATAACTTCACTGTTGTTAAACATGTGGCTTTAATTCTTTTTTTTATTTGGTAGCTGGATAAATTGTCTTTAATATGATACCAAAAATGTTATGTTTTTTTGACAACTTCTATTTAAAATAGAGACACGTATCACGATTTTAAGGATTTTTTGAACGATCCCACCTTATTTGATATACCTATTAGTGACCTGTGACCTTTTGCATTATTGAATGGATGGCTATTCATATATGGAATGTGGCTTGTATTGTTGGTGCCTCAATTGGCGTGCATGGATGCACTAATCCAAGTCATGAAGACAGCCATACAAATATTTGATTAATTCAATTATGCAAAATGAGTAACATGTAGGGGTGGTCTGTAAGCCCATTTTGCAAAAGGCTCTTCATATAATGTATGCAGCTCCCACTTTGAAAAACACCCTATATAAAATTGATTATCCTCACATTGGGCACTCCCTATAGGGCAGTGAGCTTCCCATATGGTAGACATGACCTTAAACTATATAACGTTGATTTAGGTATAAATATCTATCATCTGTTTTTTTAGTAAGGACTGTTTTACCAATTTTCGAAATTTGCTCTAAACTTGTATATTCGGCCGATTGTACTAAACATTTCAGTGTATTTAGTGATATGATCAGATTTTGCATCCTTTGAGTGCCTAATGTGAGTAAAAGACTGAGAATTTAAATATGGGTATATAAGAAATGGAAAAGCTTGTCATTTCTGAATGCAGCAATATTTGTCAATCAAATTGGGTAAGTATACATGTTATATATCTATTACCGATCACTCTTATTATGAGAGAAAAAATTGTCGGACATTGCCTCATTTACATATTAATGACTTGAATAGATAATTAGCTAATTTGCATATTTAATGAGCTTATGAAACTAAATTATAGTTTAAAAGATTGGGTATCCTACAGTTAGCCAGTATACCAAGTTTGATTGCAATACACCATTCACATCTGGATTTATAACATTTACGCATATTAATTAGCTGGACTTAGTCATTTTAGTGAAATTGGTCAAAATGACACTAGGTTATTTTAGCTTAATGCAATATAATTTTACCATATTTGTATTTGGTATATAGATATTCAATTGTTAAGAAATATGTGTAAATGGTGTTTTAAATGTTACATTATTAACAGATTGAGATCTCTAAATCCTGAAAAATTCTAATTTTGGGATTGGGGGGTGAGGGGAGGTGAAGTCAAAAAAATTCGCAACGTCCAAAAAAACAACCCATTCAACAAATAATGGTTAGCCTAATCCTCCGGGTTTTTAAAACAAAATGAAAATGTTATATAGAGATAACTGTTTAAAAACAGTTATCTCTATATAACATTTTCATTTTTTTTTATAAACCAGGCGAAAATGGTCATTTTTAAATAGTTATAACGCATAAAAACACTACATCCGAAAAGTGGGGCGGGGGCACAAAGGGGGGCGGGGGCATAAACAATTCTGTCCAGGGGGGAACTGCCCCTGCCCCCCCCCCCCCCCCCCCCCCCCCTGAGCTACGCCACTGTTATACAGTCAAAAAAGTAACTGACCAGGTAATAAATGGGCTAATAACTCTAAAAGTATATAACTCCTACATCAATGGCCGCCCGATCATCCACAACCTGGGCATGGACATGTGAATTAGCACTACTACCAGTAATCAATAATAATTTGCCAGTAACTGAGTCCGCGCGTAGAAAAGCAAAATGCGAAAATGAAAATTGTATTTGTCCTTACATTTGGGATTGTAACTTCTTCAATAATCAACCATTCTTAGCGTGCAATATCTCAAATTAAAGACGGGAAACTTCTAAACAACAATATGTTTATGTTTGAGTTATACTTTTAGAGTTACCAGCACATTTATTACCTGGTCAGTTACTTATTTTGATGACTGTGCATATTTTGAATTTTAAAAACAAAATATGCAAGCATCATTTACATACAGCTTTACAAAGTTCATTATTGTTAGAGTCATGATTATCTCGCGATTTAAAGATGTTTTTGCCGAGAAATAATCTTATTGCTCATTTAGGAGACTACGGTGTCCCAGGCAATCCACCAGTCGCGCCATGAAAGAGGTCGTCGTGGAATCAATACTACGAGGGGCATTCAGTAAATAATGAAAGTGATCATGGTATGGGATGCATGAGTGATTCTATTGAGGGATAATGTGATCAATACAAAGTATGAACCTTTGTCTTTCAAACAATACACTTTTGGAATGTTAGATACCTTTGGTTATGTAATGTCATTAACATAAACACAATAGGTTTCAGACACTGACTGAAATCTGTCAATTATTTGGCTGGATATGTAATATGTTGAAATGGGTTGATCGATACATTTGCGTATATCTCGGCAATGC